>JAVRXN010000005.1:21132581-21332581 GCA_033556935.1 Timema podura | reverse complement strand
GTTCACTGCCGCACTTAAAAAAGTACGCCACCTATCCCTATCTTGAGCTACTTCTATCCTGTCCACCTCATTACACCCTATCCCTATCTTGAGCTAGCTCTATCCAGTCCCCCTTAATACAAAATCTCTCTTTCAGGTTCATCTAATGTTATCCTCCCGTCCGCGTCTAGGTCTTCTCAATGGTATTTTCCCATTGGGTTTCCCAGTCACTACCCCGAACATGGTTCTATATTCTCCCGTTAGCGCTGCATGTCCTAGCCCACCGTAATCTACGCGACTTTATTATCCTAGCAATGTAACCTTACTGCTGAAAAAAATAATGTATTTATTCATTACTTATTCATAAGAACTACATTTAGAATGCGAAAAATCTAAGTAGTTAGAAATCAATGCACGTTAAAGGGTTTATACGTTGAAAATATGACTATGATAACTCCCCTACCATTTTTTTTATTATTGAAAGACTTTTTTTTTAAATAATTTTACTGTTTTAACTTACCAACTCGATATCATAATATGTATATGTATAAGTTAATTTTGATGTGTTTATATGTAGGCCTATAGTGGGCTTTCACATTATAAATCTAATAATCTAAACCACTGGAGATCTCATTACATATTTTATTAATATCCAGCACAACCATTGTGGTAGAATATTGATCAAATAAATTGAGAAGTGATTCAGGAATATGTGTAAGAACACTTCAACCTCCAGACCCTCATCTTATCAACATCTACCAGATGACAGTTCTAGACGATCATCCACACAATCCAGACACTGGATCAAATATGCCTGCCCTATACATATTTTATTGTGATGCTGGGTTTAAAAAAACATAAAATCATTTCCTTCATTTAACTTTTTTTTCTTTCTAAACTATGGAAAAACGACTATTTAAACTTTATTTTACTAAATAGATAACAAGGAAAAAACCAAGTATAAAATTGTATCTCTGGCTGAAAGAAAGGCATAATCTTTCACTTGCCCTTTTACTTCAATTTTGAGGTCATAATTAAATTGCTGTAATAAAAAAAACATACAGGACGATTGATTTGTTTTTATAGACCAAAAGTTGAATCAAGTATTATTACGCGTCTGAATTTTTAGCGTTTTAGCTGTGTTAATAGAGTAGTGATTAGGAAGGTATAGTTAAAAGAAAATATACCCGAGTTTCCGTGGACAGCCATTTTTGGAAAGTAGCTATCCTCAGTGTACTTGACCTAGATTTTGGGTCCAACTGACACCCCCCCTCCCCCCGTAACAGGTAAACCAAACTATGTAAGCTTTAAATTTAGCCCATGTGCCCATTGCCCATCGTTACGGATAGTAAAACCTTGATTACCATTCTTTAAAAAAAATAGATAACTTGTTAATTAAAATATAGTAGTGATAATAATTACAGTGTCAGAATAATAAAAAGTAATCCTTCAAGAAACGCTCTTGTAAAAGAACACTCGAATCTTAAGATCGTAGAAAAGGAAACCTTAACCAATTTCATTCCATCATCTAAGGGCTTATGAAAGAGGGGAAGGGGTGTAACGAGAAGCAGGAGACGTATATCCACCCCTCACCTTTTTTTCCTGAATCCCCCCCCTTCTACCCCCCCCCCGCAACGTAATCAATTTTCCGCGCTAATGAACCACAGTGACTTAATTAGCAATTTGACCGCCATCTTCTTATGAAACATCGAAAAACAGGGAAATACGAGGCGTTGTCATTCTAGAATATTTTCTTCAACGATGAATGATATAAACTTACACATTTTATGTTTTTTATTAAAGTTATGTTTTTACTTTCTCTTGACCCCTCGGAGAGAGAAGTATTGTGATCATAAAAAAAAACCTCACAATTATGATAAATGTCGACATTTCATGACCCCCTGGAACAAAAAAAAAAGTGTTTTTGTGCTGTGCCCTATGTCTGTATCTCGGCCTGGAGCTGAAACAGTTTTACCAATCGGGCTAAAACTTGGTATTTAGGGTTATCATAAGGTTCCCCCGAGGAATTTTTGGAATTAGATATCTAGCCTTAAGATTAAGGGTAGTTTAATGAAGGATAAAAAAAAGAAATAATTGATTTTATCGAAATGCACACTATTAATTTTTTATTAAATTTTATATATAGACACTCTTCCAACATTAAAAACATAATGGCAATCCTTACTTTTCCGTAAAAATGACTTTAAGAGTACTTTACATAAGCGAAAATATTCAATTTTGATCTTCCGCAACTATTAGGGATACGAAATAACTTAACATTGTAAAGTTGTAGTAGGAATTACTCAAAATAAAAATATTTTAAACATAATATGTATTTATAAAACCAATAGTTTGTAGTATAAGCAAATATATATTAATATTTTATTTAGGTCTTTGCTATGTGAACTGTATTGTTTTGCTCGTTGTTGGACAGAGATGTTATTATTTCATTGTTCCTGTAACAATGTATATTTCATTTAGGCTCTTTGGCCGAGTGTTTCTGCAAAAATGTATATTATTTCGTTTCACAAATCTTACTAGTTCTTTTTTTTTTAAAGAAAAAAATATGATACATGAAAGCTTGCAAACATTTTGAGGTAGATTGAGTTTTTAAATTCCCATGTAAAAATTGGACAGAGTAATTATTCTTTTTTTTTTGGAGTAGTATGAAGCTAGATAAGAATGTACTCATTCCAGTAACCTGGTGGCTACGAATTGGACTGTACGTTGTCAAGGCGGGACAGAAGGAAACTAGTCAAGGTCGGAATTTTTTTCAGTTATTATAGCAATCAGTTTGGCCAAAATAAACAAATTATTGAGTCAGCACATAAATTTTGTTTAATTTTCTACACGTAGTAATAACAGTGCTTGAATATTTTTAACGAACATAGTGGAATTAGATGAGAAAGTTAAAATGAAGAGAAAGAATTATTTAAAAAAATTCCAGGAAACACATGACAAGTATTCAAGAACTATTGAGACCAATCATACTACTATAAAGCCACATGGCTGACTCGCTCACTGACATTAATGTTTACCCACTTCCAGATGAGCTAGAAACTTGAAATTTGGAAAACTTATAGCTTCTAGCCTGTAACCGACGGTAAAATGTCAAAAAGTTAAAAAAAATTGAATTTTAACCCCCGAAAAAAAATTCAAAATGGTGGAGCAATTTTAAAGTTGGTGTGGACCTTTCTTTGGCGGCCTCTTGTGTCTAAACGCTAAAACCTATCAAAAAACGGATTGCACCAACAGCTACGGATTTGGCGATATCCACAAGTTTGTTCTTATTAATTTTTGTTGTATCTCCATCGGTTATACCTTAGATAGAGCTTGATATTTGGGTTTTAAGTAAATTTTGCACATTTTCCATACATTTTTTTAATTTTCTGACACACTTATGGGCAGCTAGAATCAAAAAATTTGGCAGGATTATTGGTACATCCAATTGCCAAACGTGTGCCGAATTTGATAATTCTAGCTGCCCTATAAATATGTATAAACTAAAATAATGTGTTAAAAATATAATACAATACGGTAACTTTAAGTTGTTACGTTCAAAACAACGCTAAACATTACATTAGTTACATCCACTGCAAAGAAAAGTCAACGGGGGTTTGGGGGCGGAGCCCCCAACGAGCAAAGCGAGTATGCTTACAAAATCAAACAAAAGTCATGTATTGAAGATATAGTTTATTTATTCGAAAAAAAATAATTTAAACAACAAACATAAGCCGCACACTTTTGCGACCAAGTCGCTATAAGCCCAATATCCTAAAGAAAAACCTTCTTGAATGCATTTTCCATCTTCTTTTACTTAAGTCTATCGAATTGCTCCTCACTTGAGACTTCAATCAGATTTTACATTTCAATAGACTTAAGAAAAGTGACAAGCTATTTGGAAAAACTTTGCGAGTGTAATTCGGCCATCTTTGAGATGTTATTCCTTTCCGAGGCTGACTAATTTAATGATTTATATACAGTGGAACTAGGTATGTATATTTATCGATGTTTTTGGTGGGATTTATTCTTTCATGATACATAATACTATCTACATGAGAGTACTTTTTAATACACCCATTTTATATTACAAATGACATTTCTTACACCTATAAAAAGCTATTGGGTCAATTTTTATGTATTCATACGTCAAGGGACGTGATCTGCAGCTGTCACCTTTTAAATTTATTACCACTACCTTTAAAAATAACACTAATTAAAATCTAATGATATGTTATCAATGTTGACCGCAAAGATTAGCTTATATGTGTTTATTTTCTCAATGGTGTTCCAAATGCCCATTCGTAAGAAAATCAAAGCCTATATTGGCCGTGTCATGATACAATAATATTAAATAAATGTAGAAAGAACAGATTCATAAATTTAGGTAGCTATTGGATGGCAAAGAAAATTTACAACCGACCGTAGTGAAACAATGTTTAAAAGTTACGTGCATTAAATAATTTTTAGAGCTTTGCGTGGGGTTGGGAAATAAAGGTTGAAGGTTTTAAACGTTCCAACTCATTTTATTCTTTATTCTTATAAAATGGTAAAACGGATATGGAAGTCTAAAAGGGGGCTTTTTAGTCCATAAATTACCAACCAAACGATATTTAAAAAAAAAATATATATATATATATATATATATCCATAGTTCACTGAATTTCACAATTTAGAGTTTGATTAAAGAAAAACCCCTTTTTTACATTTGAGTTACGTTTCGTTATACATGGGAGTAGGTACGAGAGAGTAAAGAGGGGATAGAAACACCAAAAACAAACGAATGTTTCTTTGATGTGTTCTTATCCCTCTTTCCACTACCTTTTTTCATATTTAAAGTTTTAGACAATAATAATTAATGTAAAAAAAAACTTCGGCCAATCAAGAAAAATGATTTCTTTTTCTCTAAGTGTTTCTCATTAAAATTCACGCCCTTTACCATGTTTGCGAAAGGGAGGGAGGAAAGAAATGATTTAGACAAGCGAAATATAAAAAAAAAATCATCTGAAAAAGACGATTAGTGAGAGTGACCCGAGAACTTTGGAATTAACAAGGTAAGTTATATGACCATTCATAATATTGAGAATACAAAAACATTTTCTTTTAGGAAATTTTATAATCTTTAATTTATCCTCAATCCATTTTTGGAATAAAATTTATAGTTTTCAAGTATTGATTATTTTCACCACAAAGACCAATTATTTCCCCAATTTTTTTCAAGATGGCGGCTTATCAGGCAAGCTGACTTTGGTAGACTTTATTCCATCGTTTTTTTATCAGACTTTTTTTCATATCGAATCCGTTAATAACAATTCTTTTGCAATTAGCTCTTAGCTTAAGCTAAACTTAATGCTAGATTGACTGGAATATAAAAGGCCCGATAACGTGGGTGCGAGATTATTTGCCAGGCTCATCAAGTCTAGTTTGATGATGATGGGGAGGTTATAATTCAAGATTGGTATTCTGAGGGTGGATCTTTTTTTTTGTTTCTAAATGTTTTCCTACTCTCCCTCCATGAAAGTGCGGACACTTTCCTCTACATCTCTACTGCGTTAACGAAATTAAAACACGTTTAACCCAGACGGTAGTAGACGGGTAGTAAAATAAAAAGGAGGTGGAAGTCTAAAGTGAACAAAATCTATTGTTTCAAGAAATAACACACAAAAAACAAACACATAATAAAATAATAATATATATATTATATATCTGTTGTCGCAATTTAAGGCGTTAATCTAAAAAAACCATCAATACTTCAGAAAAAAGTTACTGGTGGTAATAATGCTAATATTTTATACTAGTTAGCCTTTAAGAGTTTATTTTAGGAATCATAATAAAATTGATTTCTTTAGAACAACAGCTCTACTTATGTTTAAAAAGACTGTACAGTCAGACCATTTTTTTAATCGTATTTATTTACAATTGAATAAGCAAGGGTTAACCAGACCCCCATTTACGGTTCTATTTTTATGTCGTAATTTTATATAATACCCCATACTCCTAGTCCTTTAATGAATTCATTCATGAACAGCAGCTTTCTATTGTGTTCCAATCAACAACGATGCTGCCTGTCTGTTCCACGGTAGAAACTGAAGATAAGGCTTTCCATGTTAACGACGTCTAATGTTTCACTCTGCGAGTTTCAATGGACGATAAAAGTGAAACAAAAACTATTTAATTACCAAATGTTTTCTACAAAAACTCATTCATGTTCATATATAAGTGAGTATTTCAATGAATTATTTTATTTATTTTTATAATACTTAACACCTCGCCTTATTACCCGTTCGGGTTATTCGCTTAAGTACTAACTACGCTAATAGGTTAGGTTATAGGGAAGGTTGAATTTAGAGGAAGTGAGCCCGCGGTCACGTGGAGGGAGAGTGGAAAACCATTTAGGGGAAAACCACCCCCAGCTCACCCGAGCGATATACGAACCTCGATCTCCCCGTCCTCAGAAATCCAGCTCAACATGAAACTAGCGCGCCACCGAGTCGGGTCCTTATTTATAAAATCACTTAAAATCATCCTCAAGAACGAGTTATTGGGGCTATTGTGGGGATAGCACCGGCGGTCACGCAATCAAAGGCGTCAGAATCGTAATATACTTGATTAACGATGACAAGGGGGTGGGGATCAGAGTTCGATGATCGACTGGGTATTTAGGGGATAAGTTCTCCTTATGTGATTAGTTACTGTTTTCTTTACATTCCTCATCACGTTTGTGTGGGCGCACTTCACCTAAAGCTACCCTTCAAATACCTGCTTCAAATTAAGTCATAATTAGCTAGGCTGCTAAGACGTAATGATGGGAACAATGCCTGCTTCTGAGCTGGAAAGGCAAGGGTTCTTGTCCCATCACCATAGGGGGGTTTCCAATCCTGATACCAGCAAAATGATAGTTCAGTCTCTTGAAATTCTAATGTCGATCGAGATGTGATAGCTAAAGTACAAGGCACCCACCACCAGATTACTCTGTACCCGTATGATGTCGTGGGCGTAGAGCGTCTGTGGTTCATTCCTCCGGACGGGCAGTCAGTTCTCTAACTTTGAAAGGAACAGTTCTTTATACAAAGAATGGTGCCGTGTATAGAAGTATGGGTAGTACACTATGGATTTATGTTTTAATTTATCAATAAATATTACGGTGAATGGTTTAATCTTTTCTTTGAGTGATTTAAAAGAACCTAGTGCCTCGAGCTTGAAAAGTTCTCAAACTATTGTTCACTTTATTATCTGCCTTTTAAATGGACAAGATGGCAGATCAAAAGGGTTAGTGACCAATAAATATTTTATGCGAGTTTTTTTTGTTACAAATAATTGTTTTTGACAGTGGTTTGACTAGTGACATAAACCGCTTATTTATGTTTTTTGGTACTTTTCTTGATACAAGAAAAAATTTTTCTTTATAATACTCTTGTGAACTCCGAAAGAAAAGGCGGGCCACAACCTCCTGGGCCTGCTCTGTTTGGTGTCGCTAATGCCCAGCACTGTAACTATTCACTAAACAGTCCAATTATTATAGAAATAGCCTTATCCAACAGAAGAGTAACTAAATCTACTTGCGCGCCAAGTCATGTCACCTTTAAATGAAACCAAGCCATCTACCAAACACAGAGGGGTAACATTTAAAAATTAGTAAAAATTATGCACAAACATGTGCCCCTCAAAGCGGGAATTTTTTAAAAAATTATTAGGTTTTTTAAAATTTATCAAAAACTGGGTCAGAAGAAATAAAATGAGATTTTTTTCCTGTCTGTTTGAATCAAAGAAAAGCGTGGTTACCCCCCGGGCTAGGCAACACCGGGTACTTATAATATATAACCTAATTTATTAATAACTACTATAATTTATTATGTAATATATGAATGTTAATTATAGCCTCACTTATTAATAATGTAACACAGGGTTCGGCAATCTCACAACAATTTTCAATCGGTAGCGTAAGAAAACTATCGCCACTAAAAGGCAAGTTTACCTTGCATTATTCGACTATGATACAGCTCATATAATAGGGCCATAGTGTAAGACTGCTACCTTTCAGGGTAAACAGAGTGTTCATTTTATTTGTTTCAATAATAAAATTATAGTGGAGAGACGAGGGGTAATTGCGGGACCTTTGATAAATGTAAAAGTAGATCTGGGCCCAAAAATGTTGCCTACCATTGATGTAATAGATGAATATCCATGAAGTATTTTTTCGCTGTCTTTATTTTAATGTATGAGTTTTAAATAGTTCCATTCGCATTTTAAATTTCATTTCATTTCAATTTATCTAAGGTCTGTTTGCTCCGAAGAAAATTTTCAAAAGTAGGATTTTACCAAGCTATTACCCTTTGATGAATTTACTCATAAAAATAAACACATCATCTTGTTAATCACAATAATCACTATTTACATAGAGATTTTAGACCAAACTGTTATAATATATTTAACAACATTTTAACTCTCGAAATAAATTATTTGCTAACGATCCTAAAATTATTTCTAATTTGTAACAACAAATTGTATTCTTAGTATTTTATAATGAAAAACTATAACAGATTCCATTTGAATTAAATTTTCAAGGTCAATTTCCAAAATTTTCAAATTTTGTATAATTTGTTGCAAGCAAACTACCCTTAAATTAATTTATTTTAAATAAATAAATAAAGACAGCCTACATTATTATTGATATGGAAAGTAGCTTCACAATACAAATTTTGAATCAAATCGCTAAAGCCTTTTTTTATATTCAAATTAAAGAAAAGTCATTAGTAAACTACCAATAGCCAAATTTTCTCCCAAAAACAAGTATACAGCTTTATTTGTCGTGTTTATGTCACTCCCCAAATATACTTTTAGGCAAAATCGTTCTAGCCATTTTAAAAATAATTTGAATTTTCAAAAATCACTCCTCGGTAAAAGATCCTTTATCTAATTTTAATCCAAAACAAAATAAACAAGGTTATTTTTCATGTCAAATAATCCCAAGAAACACATTTGGAACCAAACTGTTAGGGCTAGTTAAACAATATCTCCAATTTTTGAAAAATTAATCATCAGTAAACTGTCCTTCAACAAATTTTTGTCCAAAATCCAATTACATGGTGCTATTTGCCATGTCAGACCAACCTTAGATATACATTTTAAACAAAATGGTTATGGCCATTTTCAAAAAGTTTAGAATTCAAAAAAATTCCTCATCAGTAAACAAACCATAATTAAAGGCCTAAAGTAAAAATAAATGGTACGGCACACCGCACAGACTTTCTCTCTCTTTCTATAAACTCGTAAGATTTCTGAACGGAATAATGTACATTGTATCATCACCACTCCACATAAGAACACGCATAAAATAATATACAATGATATAGAATCAATGAGAAAAGAGGCGCATCTTTGTCCACCTAAGAACATTTCAAACAGTTTAATGTCTTCCACAAGGGTCAACACTTCGTATTAAAATTTCGATTTCTGGTTAAAATTTTAACATTTTAAAAGGTGTTGCAGATCTTCAAGTCATCGCATTGATATTTAATTATTCATTTATACATTTTGACCAATAAAAAATGTAAATATTGACTATTGAGTCTAAAATGGAGATAGATCATTGCTATGCAAACATTTCTCCTAAGAGATTTAAGGAAAAATAACATACTTTTTTAGATACTTACTTATATTTAATTACTCTATGGCATTGGAGTATTATTGCGTTAAGACTTAAGTAGTATATGTTTACAACTAAAGCTCACAAAATTGTATTAATATATTTGCAAATATCTCAGAAACTGCTGTTTTTATAAAAATATATGTCAAATAAAAGTTTTTTATTTCTAATAGTCCTACAATTTTGCAATGATAAGTTGTTTAGTTTCTCCAATAGTTGTGGAGATACGGAAATTAACGCTTCTGTAATGTACCCTAAAAATCATTTTCATAGGAAAATGAAAATAGCCAGTTTATTTATAATCTTAATCAACGCCTAGATACGAATTTTAATCAAAATCGTTTAAGCAGATTTTGAGAAAACCAAATTTTTCTCTTTTCGTCCTTCAGTAAACTACCCTTAATTTTAAGTTTTTATAGACACACAGAGAGACGGCATTGCAAAGACTATTTTTTAGGGTTCGGGGGGTCATGAGACGTCGACATCCATCAACATTTCAGGTTAGTTTTTTTTTTACGGTCGCAATACTTAAACTTTAATGTCCAAAAAGTTAAAAAAATTCATATAATTGCGTATATATTGAAAGTTATTGATTTTATAAAAATATGTTTCGAATAAAATATCTGTATTATAAATATATATACATATTTGTAATGCTAAGTAATTTCATATCTCAAATAGTTTCAGAGCTATTTAAAAAAATGTTAATTTACGCATCAGACCGGAGCCCTTAAAGCCATTTTGCCGAAATATTGAGGGTAGCCATTTTGTTTGGAATATTTATTAATGTTTATAAATGAAATTTAATCAAAATCGTTGGAGCCGATTTTGAGAAAATCGACTTTTTCTCTTTTTGCCATTACGTAAACTACCCTTAATTTTAAGTTTTAATAGACACACAGACAGACGGCATTGCAAAGACTATTTTTAAGGGTTCGGGGGGTCATGAGACGTCGACATCCATCAACATTTCAGGTTAGTTTTTCTTACGATCGCAATACTTAAGCTTTAATGCCCAAAAAGTTAAAAATATATATATAATTGCGTATATATTGAAAGTTATTGATTTTATAAAAATATGTTTCGAATAAAATATTTGTATTATAAATATATATACATATTTGTAATGCTAAGTAATTTCATATCTCAAATAGTTTCGGAGCTATTATAAAAAATGTTAATTTACGCATCAGACCGGAGCCCTTAAAACGATTTTGCCGAAATATTGAGAGTAGCCATTTTGTTTGGAATATTTATTTTTGTTCATAAATGAAATTTAATCAAAATCGTGAGAGACGATTTTGAGAAAATCGACTTTTTCTCTTTTTGCCCTTCAGTAAACCACCCTTAATTTTAAGTTTTAATAGACACACAGACAGACGGCATTGCAAAGACTATTTTTAAGGGTTCGGGGGGTCATGAGACGTCGACATCCATCAACATTTCAGGTTAGTTTTTCTTACGGTCGCAATACTTAAGCTTTAATGCCCAAAAAGTTAAAAATATATATATAATTGCGTATATATTGAAAATTATTGATTTTATAAAAATATGTTTCGAATAAAATATTTGTATTATAAATATATATACATATTTGTAATGCTAAGTAATTTCATATCTCAAATAGTTTCGGAGCTATTATAAAAAATGTTAATTTACGCATCAGACCGGAGCCCTTAAAACGATTTTGCCGAAATATTGAGAGTAGCCATTTTGTTTGGAATATTTATTTATGTTCATAAATGAAATTTAATTAAAATCGTTAGAGCCGATTTTGAGAAAATCGACTTTTTCTCTTTTTGCCCTTCAGTAAACTACCCTTAATTTTATGGGTAGATATCCAATTCCAAAAACCCCTCGGGGCAACCCTATGAAAACCCTAGATATCAAGTTTCAGCTCAATCGGTAAAATAGTTTAGGCTCTAGTTGGAGGTACAGACAGACAGACAGACAGACAGACAGACGGAAATTCAAAAACCACTTTTTCGGATTCAGGAAGTCATGAAACGTCAAAATTCATCAAAATCTCGAGTTCGATTTTTTTGACGATCACAATACTTTCTCTACCTGTAAGATAGAGAGAAAGTAAAAATGAGGTACAGCCCTATAATATCTAAATATCAAGTTTGAACAAAATACATAAAATCGTTTTGAATCCGTGGCTAGAGACAGACAGAATTGTAAAATCCACTTTTTTGGGTTTGTGTTCACATAAAACGTAAAACGTAAAAATTCGTCATATCGAGATAAATTTCTTTCCCGATCACAATACTTTCTCTTGAGAATGTAAAAAAGTATTAAACATATTGAATTTAGCTTATCTTAAAACATAATAATTGATCGAAACCATCTTGTAATGCAACAAGATATAATAATTAATAATATAAACATTTATATTACATTTCTTATCAAATAATAAAATTTTATTCTCCTTTCAATTGAATTAATTTTTTTTAAACTACAATAAAAATAATATCAAGAGTCTCCGTGTTGTATGTCTTACATGTGTTTTTATCACATTTGCAAAACTTCATTAAATATGTTACAAATGTAGGGTAAAATATCCTTGGAATCTAACAGAACCCTCGGTAGTTGAAGCTATTAACTTTAACGGTTTGGTCCAATGAAGTCGTTCGTCGTAGGTTAAGAGACCCATGTTCGTGGGTTAGGTAAAAGTAATGCCATATTCACATACTCACAATGCCCTTAAAAAAGATTTGAACGTTTTTATTGTCTCAGGAACTGGCGTTCATAGCTACGCTTTTGGGCATAACATTTGAGAAATAAAACTATTAATTTCGTTCTTTTCTGTAGGGTCTCTTAGGTATGCTATGAAAGACATTGTTATACTAAGCTTATTTAAAAATGAACAAAAATCATTAGGACTTATTGTTTTTACAGTTCAACGATTTTTTTTTTTCGGAGGTGAACATGAACAAGCGGGCGTTATATTAAAATTTAGACTCCTTACAAATAATGAAAGCGTTTTGCTTCGCATACAAATGAACTGGAGTGCCTTGTATCTACACTGCCACTAGTGTCGTGGTAAAGTTTGCCCTACCGATTATCGCTGAATGGGGTGATATAAACTACAGCCCCCATTCAGTGTAACTAGCCGAGATTTGAGTCCCAACCTCCACACCACCGTCAAACCATGCCAGATTAACCCGACGTTTAGTCCATGTGCTAAGCCTGAATGCTAACAATACTAACTGGTGACCTGGCGGTCTAGGGGTCAGACCTCTGTGCTGGGGGTCCAGGGTTCAATCCTAGGTCCCGACACAGATCTATCTGATTGCCAAACCCTTCCTTCACCGCTGACAAGACGTGTATCAATCACAACTTGTGAATGTGTGGAATGCCAGACCTCTACTGTGGTTCGGATTCCACGTTAAACTGTATGCCCTCCATTTTATCTCACAATCACCCTACCATTACACATTAGCGTGTGTACAACCTGAACGGGTATTAAGCCGCGGTGTTAATAAAAACAATCCTTACTGTGAAAAAGTCTCGAAGTTATTTTGAGAAACGCGTTACATATTAACTTAACACACCCATGCTTTCTAAAAACTATCACACTAATACGCCTATGAATGAAATAGAAAGAGATAAAAGAAAATGGTATCTTATTTATATGCTGATACGATTCCCCTCTTCCACTGACGAGTGTACAGATTCACTCTATTATTAATTGCGCTTGGATAGTATTGACACGCATTTCGAAATTATATTTATACTGCTTCCTATTATAGATGGACATTTGCTTCCATGGACTTTTTTAATCTACATCCAGACAGGAAGATTCTTACAGGACATTTTCGTGAACAAACAGAAAAATTGCATAAAATTAAAACATATATTTATATATTACAAAAATAAACTACTTAAAGATCAAAAAAATAAATTTGTGACAAAGTAAGGCTATTTTTTAGAATTATTTAAAGAATTTATTATTTTTGTTTCAATGTTAAATCTTTAAAATTCACCGAATAAAACGTATATATAGTAGGGCCCCCGTATCCACGGTTTCAGTTATCCGGGGTTTACCGCTGCCCAATTTTATTTTTAACTAAAGAAAAAATAGTTTGTGAGTAACAATGCCTATACTATCACCCCCCAATTCATCTCCTCATTGTGGCCATTGTGCTATCATATCACTGTCATCTTCATAGTTTTTTGTCTCAACAAGATTAATTAAGAATATTAAGTACACGCTGTAGTGTACATTGCACGTTATTTTTATTTTATTTAATGTTGGTAATGTCTCGCTGTGAATAATTTATCGATTAAACTTTACCGTATTTATGTATGTTACATGAATATCATGTAACCGCGGTAGATCTAGGAACGTACTACCCAGCGATATGGGGGCCCTGCATTACATTAACATGTAAAATCCTATTTCAACTTTCCGCTACGTCATAAGGAGGCAACGTCCTAAAAAAGCAAATATGGGTCTGGATATTACCTAAACAAAGTGTACATGGCGCATTTATCTCCCATTTGGTTCATTTGAGAGTACTCTCTTTCCCATTAGTCGTCATGTACAGCTATTTCCTGAAAATGTTTACGACGCTGTTATGGCAGTGTTTCGACGCAGTTACGTTGGCGCCGCATCAAACAGGTAGAACCTAAAATAACTCCCAATTGTCTTTTAGACGGATAAAAGTTTCTGCTGCTCCGCCAGAGACCAGCCGTTTCTAGGATATTAAGGTGGTAAGGATAGCGAGCTAAGGTAAGTTTTTCAGTTTTTACGATTTCAAAAACTTTTTTTAGTCGAATTACTATTTGTTTTGCTTTAGTAGTGTCATTAGCCCCTTCATATCGAAATACTATAAAGTTTATATTGATATTAACTAGATTTAAAAAAAATAAGTGACCTGTGGTTTAGTGGTAAGGTGTCTGACCTCTGTGCTGGGGGTCCCGGGTTCAATCCTTGGTCCGGCACAGATTAATCTGATTGCCAAACCCTTCCTTCACCTCTGACAAGACGTGTATTAATCAAAAACTTGTTGCATGTGTGGAATGCCAGGCCTCCACCGTGGTTCGGATCCCCACGTTAAACTGTAGGTCCTCCATTTCATCTCACAATCATCCTAGCACTACATATTAGCGTAAGTGCGTATAAACCGTACGGGTAGTAAGACTCGGTGCTAATAATAATAACAAGAAGAAGAAGAAACAGAGGAACACTAGACTAAAGAGTTTTGTGGGCCCGTTCTCCCCCCGTGCAGTGCTTTCATTCCACATCCGGAATAATCTTACCATACTGACCATCGCTTAGTTAGGTAATGGTAGGTCATAAGGCACTAGCAGACGAAACCCTTACTTACTTAGACTCTATAGTCCCCCCTCTCTTTGATAATAAGAGGATATTCCACCCTCCCCACCTTCTAAGTTTACCATAGTTAATAGTTGGTTCGCAAGTTGGCACACCACTATTTAAAAGTATTAGCAATTATTATGTTGGCACATGACAGCTGATAAAAGTAACTGCTGACAAAAGAGAGCTTGATTACGTCAGGCTTGTACATTTTTTAGCAAGAAAAAAATATGCCAAGTTTTAAGAGTAGATATATTAATTAAAAATCTTATACACATTATAATCTCAAAAGTATTTGAATAGTCATTATTATCGTGGCATTTGACAAAGATTTTTTTTTAAACTAATATTAAAAGTTCTGGTCAAATTACACAATGCTCGTGACAGAAATTTAAAAAAAAAAACTGTTTAGATGTATATAAAATTAAACAAAATATATCTACTGAAGCAATATTGATCTATGTTAGTCAAACAAAGAATATTTCTTAGTAAAAACTGAAAAAAATAGGGACCCCAACTCACACGTTCATCTGTCCCACTTTAATAAATTTGTTTTCCAAGGTCACTTGCCCCCGCCATTGCTTAATACAGTACTACTACTTAGGAGACTAGTGTGGGTGTTGCCAAGACAAGCCAAACTTTTCGAGACTGTACTTGCAAATAGTTCCTGTTCATTCAGTGACAAATTCACCCAATTAACGTAGGGTACGTTCGTTCATTACATAAGTGCGTGTGTGGTTGCACAAAGATTATGAAGGAGAGGGAACAGTTTGCAAGTACACAGTCATATCAATCCTTGCTTGCCCTGGAAAAAAAAAATCAACCACCCCTATTAGTACTATTTTCGACCACCAAAACGAACTAAAGCTCAAGACGTAAAAATCTACATACTGTACAAGTTTCTAAATATTTCCTTGTGATTACTTAAAGCTTTAAGTGATTACAATTTCCAATACAAAAATAAGTCATAAATTGTATTTATTTTACAAATGATTCAAAGTATCGTTTAAAATTATATTTTTCCACAAAAATATATAATATCATCGAGGATGACGTCACACCTAAGAATGTGGAAAAGAGTATTGATACTTTATTAATTTTTTTCGATACCTATACATTTCTAACTAACATAGAGATTTTTACTCATTAGAAAAGTTACGCCTCGGTGTCTGATTGATATCTAACGAAACCTTAATTTGGTTATAATGTTTGTATTGTAATGTAATATTTTCAAGCTCAGGCTGATATCGTGACTATAATAGAAACTCCTACTACTTCGTTCGGGAATCAGCTAAACACATAGCTTGGCCCTTGCATTATTATTAATTTTAGTAAAATAATAATATACAAGAGCACTTCTGTGGTAATGTGGTCAGAGTTCCTGGCTTCAGATCCAGAGGTCCCGAATTCGATCCTTAGAGCTTCCAGATTTTTTTTACAGCAGCGAGTATGGAACGGGGTTAACTCAGCCTCGTGAGGACAAATGAGGAGCCATTTTAATGGAAAAAAAAAGCTGCTGTCTAAAAAAAAATTTGAGATTAATGGCCTGAGGGTTCGTTGTGCTGGCCACATGACACCATCCGCCAAAATTTAGCACTATCTTCACCAACAGACGGAGGCTGCTCGGTTGGTATGACGCCATGGAGTATTAATAATATACTGTATAGAAAAATTCGATTATAATATAAAATGTATTATTATTGTTACTAGATCAGTACAGTCCAATTTTCATAGGAAGAACTTTATCTGACAACCTTAAAATATACTAGACCTTCTTTTACGTATTCATACTTCAAGTCATGTAATCTGCAGCTATCAGTTTTGCAATATATATTATCAATAATTATAAAAATAACATTGATAATATGGTAAAATATTATAATTGTTGATCACAAAACAAGTTTGTATTTACTCAAAGGCTCTTCATTTGAAAATTGGACTTCACAAAAAATGCTGTAGTTAAACATCACCACCAACACAATACATAAAAACACTAAAATTATGTTATTTTGATACGCAGTAGTTCCCTGATTATTATTTCGATTCAAGTGCGGCACCGATACTTTACTTTCCATACGAGAAACGAGTAAATTATCGATATTCTTTTTTTTCTTTCGATATCACATACATAGTCATATCTACGAAATGGCATCTTACAAGCAAGCGTTGTATGGAGTTTTTTCCACTAATCTTCGAGTAAAAAATTTAAATTCAAGTGTATTTTTATAATATATTTTATTTTACACCAATTTAAAAAAAAAAAGATCAAAGTAACGTTGGTTTCATATTGATTTTTGGTGACCTGGTGGTCAAGGGGTAAGGTGTCAGACTTCTGTGCTGAGGGTCCGGGGTTCAATCCTCGGTCCCGGCACAGATTTATCTGATTGCCAAACCCTTCCTTCACCTCTGACAATATGTGTATTAATCATAACTTGTGAATGTGAGGAATTCCAGGCCTCTACCGTGGTTCGGATTCCACGTTAAACTGTAGGTCCTCCATTTCATCTCACAATCACCCTACCATTTCACATTAGCGTAAGTGCGTATAACCCGAACGGGTAGTAAGACGCGGTGCTAATAATAATAATAATAATAATAATAATAATAATAATAATAATAATTCATATTGATTTTATGATTGACTTTTGATCCAGGAGTCCAATGTTTAATTAACTAATAAATTACGTTTGATATTAAGACTGTGTGAATATATAAATTTCAATTTCGAATCGAATCCGAAATTCGGCCGACTATAATCGAATACAAATCGAATCTCATGCCTAAAAAAATTCGAGTAAAATTTGGAATCGAATCTATGCTAAATTTATTTTACCAAATCGAATTCCGGTCATATCCTTTGACTAGAAAAAATTGGAGCTAATATTTTATTTTAAAAAGTGTTTCGTATCTGAATCGAATAATTTATTTTAGGCTTACTATGTTAAGGTTTAAAATCGAATCTGTGTTAAATATTTTATTATGTTAAGCTTCCAAATCCAATCCAATAATAAAATTTTTCAAAACGTATTGATAAACATTTTATACACATTTGAGGTTTATTAAGAAAAATAATGTAATACTAGTAATTAGTACTAATAATGTAGTACTAATATCAAAAGGTGAAAAATCAAACAAAGATCATACTACTCTTTTAATCATAGTTCAAAGGTTGATTTAATAAAAGGTGAGGCTAGCTATTTTATTTAAATACAAGGTATTCACTGTCACAAACAACTCGCACTACACATGATTCCTTTACGACCTGGAACTCAAGTTAATTTCTCAATTCACTTTATCCCTTAACTGGTTTCCGGTCTGATTATATTAATATGTTTAATAAATATGAATTATAGATTCGAATTTTGAGCTAAACCAGTCAATTCCGAGTATAGAATTTATTTGGATTAAAAATTTCGAATGGAATCCGAGTTTTGGTAATATTCGGATTAAAAATTTCAAAGGTTCGCACGGACTTAATTGACATTAATTTTTTTTATCATAAATTTAATTAAAAACTAACAAACTTAAAATAATAGTTACTATAGTAATTATAACTTAATAGCTTGGAACAAATGAGATTTATTTTATTTTGATTTTTAAATAATATGAATTGACATTTAAAAAAATAACTTAAAAAGTTGTATTAACCATAAATGTAACCTTATTTAAACTTATTTTGCAAAATTAAAGGATGTTTATTTCGGGATTTAAGCTAATTTAAGTATATTAAATTGCTGGCCTAACATTAATATTGTCATAGACATCACCCTTTCCCTAACCAAATGGTTACTTCCCTTCTACGCCGTGTAATTAAAGCAAAACGTGTGCAATTCAGTTAAAATAAATTTGATAAATAAATATTATATCCCCTAAATCAGACAAAATCTTAGTTCTGCATTTGTAAATGTGGCCCCAGGGAGTAATACACTCCCCAAAAAACTCTCCTGCAAACGACGAGACTAATTGTTTGCGAGATTACTGGTTTTATTACTCACCTGCTTAAATATCAACCTAAATTAGTTTTGTAAACGTAATCTTAAAACTATTATAAATTATAATGTATATTCAATATATTTATTGGTATAAAACGCTGGCTGCCATTGGTTCGAGTCCCGGCAGAGTATATTGAATGTGTATTTACATGTATCGCATCTTACTACCAATCCGGGATATCCAAATATTCATATTGGAATGAGGAAGGTTAAATATATATATATATTAAACACTTTGGGAAAACCACCCACAATACACCCAGCAAGGGTTCGAGCCCCAACATTACCCTTTACCAATTTTTTTAAGATATTATACGAGAATGAAGTTTAGACTACGTGCCCGCAGATGCGTATAGTAATTAGTCAATAAACATAATATTTTTTACCTTATGCCGATTAATAAATAAGTGATAATCTCAATACATAAGTGTTAGTTATTAAAAGGGCTACTTTACTCGCTAGAAATATCTGTTTATTTTAACTTAGTTTTAAAAACAGTTGTTTGATTTTAAAGTTTCCCAAAGTTACCTTCGTCGTCGACGTATTTTAAAGGGATGACTTTCCGTTCTCCCTTACAACCCCCCCTTAATAACCCCATGTCATGTCCCTATTAAACCGCAAGGGCGAATGAAGCTTCTTTCCTTAAAGAGAGCATGTTTTTTTGAATTCTTCTCCTAGCACGCAATTTTCTCTCTTTATGGGAGTTTCATCCGCCATGACAATCACGTTGTCCTGTTCTTGTACGCGTCATGAGGAGACAGAGAGAAAGAGGATGAAAAACGAAGATAGAGGTCGAAGCCGAGGGACCTTGGAGGTCATGATTATAGGGCGTACAAATCCTTATGGCCGTGTACGAGTTTGAGGACGTAGAAATTCTGATGGCTGTGTACGAGTGTGGAGGTCATGGTTATATGACGTTAAATTAGTACGGCTACGCACGAGCTCAGAGGCTATAATTATAGGACGTTCAAACTCGGACGCCTTCGTACGAGCTCAGAGGCTATGATTATAGGACGTACAAACTCGGACGGCTGTGTGTGTGAAAACACAAGTGTATTTTTATTAAAACTAGCCCCGGTTTTCTCAAGTACAAGTGAGACATTCACTCTGTGCGTAAGTTTCCCGATGTGTTTGTTCACTCAATCACACATTATGCATATATTATATTTAGTGACATTTTCCAATTCAATCAAACACAATAACCATAGCTCAGCTCTTTAATGTAGCCTACTATTTGGTATGAAAATTAAAACCACATACTGACAATTATATATTTGCCCAACTGGGTATCGATCTTGATACCCTTGGTTAATTAAACTGGTGGGTGACATGGCGGTCTAGGGGTAAGGTGTCGGACTTCTGTGCTGTGGGGTCCGGGGTTCAATCCTCGGTCCCGGCACAGATTTATCTGATTGGCAAACCCTTCCTTCACCTCTGACAAGACGTGTATTAATCACAACTTGTGAATGTGAGGAATGCCAGGCCTCCACCGTGGTTCGGATTCCACGTTAAACTGTAGGTCCTCCATTTCATCTCACAATCACCCTACCATCACACATTAGCGTAAGTGCGTATAACCCGAACGGGTAGTAAGACGCGGTGCTAATAATAATAATAATAATAATTGACCAAAAGTATTGTTTTAATATTTCATAGGTATTTTGTCAAAAGTAATGGCCGCAAAGAGATAAAATGAATAAAAACACCCTACAGGTACAGGGTGTACAGGGTGGCCACGGGAAAGTAGCCTGCTGGATATAGGAGGCGGTCTAATTTTCCGTGGGCCACCCTGTATATGATTAGCAATGAATTGGACTGTGGGTGATGGGATTTTGAGGTCAAGAGACTTGGCTAGGCACAATAGGCAGTGACTTCTTTTTTTACTGTGCTTTTTCGTTACACTCTTCCTGCGAATGCGGCAATACTTCTTCTAAATTAACATTCCGCTCCCTGTCCCTTTAATTAATCCATTAGCCTAGTAGCTATATTATTAAAAAAATATTTAAATTTTAAAATATTTTACAATAATAACTTTTCTTATTTCATGCAGATACACAGCCTTCTATTATTAACTCAATCTCGTTATACTTGGCGTGTTTTTTATATGGCGTGACATAAAACAATTACATCAAAACTGACGGAATTTTGATAGTAAGGACTTTGCGTGTGTTCGTTTATTCTTGGTCACGCTATGTTTAGCGGTTCCTTGTTTTAGTTGAAATAGTAAGAGTGAATCTATAAATAGTCCAACGCTTAAGTGTATCAATATTATTTAGCTATAAATAGATTCGAAACGTTTCGCTATTGTGAATTTAAGTTAATTGACAAGTTTGTTGGTGACATCATCATCATTAAAAGACCAGACCCACCGTAAATTAAAAGTGTAGACATGAGTTTATTTAGTTTTTTTACAAAGGTCTATATTATTACTTATTTTATGACATGTCTCGGCCACCAGACCGGACCAAATCATAGTGTGGGGGACTTTTCGGAGGAAGTCTGTTGGTAAAGACAACAAGTACCTACACAAAAATGTTTACTACCTTTCCTTTTGAACTCAAAAGATGAAATTATAAAAGTATCTTCTGAGATTAGATCTGTACTTTTTTTTTAACAACTCAATCTTTTTTTTTTCTGTTTTCGGTCTTGGCACAATCTTGTAAAAACAAGAGAATTTTTTTTGTTGACAAACTTTTTTTTTTTTTAAAAAAGGGCAGAAGTGTGTTGGCCTGCTCTCAAAAAATGAAAACTTTGACATCGTGAAACCAAATGACTCGTTAAAAGAAAGGTCACCTATGAGTTTAAAATTAATATGAGTAAGTCTTACCCTGAATCGGGACAAACTAGAATTCCGGTGTCAAAGAGGTCAGTCAATATTCGAATCTAGGCCAGGATAAATGCAATAAGAAATAGTTTTTAATTTTTAATTTATCCTTTCCCTCTTAAAATGGTGCGGGCGCATCTTTATTCTGAGCTACCCTATGGATCTTTGCCCCTGTTATTAAGATACTAATACATCGAGCAACGAAAGTAATATACAAACATAAATTATACGGTGCACCCCACACTTTCTCGCTCCTTTACCTAATAATGGAGGCATTTACTTATAACTTGGAGGAAAGGAGGGAGAAAATCCTAGACAAGGTTACAATATAAACATAAAGGAAAAACAAGAGCGTCAGATTTAACCAAAGATGATCGGTTTTTTAGCACCACGTTTTATTACTTGTTCAGGTTATACGAATATGTACTAATTACGCGAGTGAGTAATGGTTGAGGAAGGTTTAATTGCAGGTGTATCCGCATTTTCGCGGTGAGATAGTGGATAACCATTTTGTAAAAAAAAAACCACCCTTCGTACACCCGGATTCGAACCCCGATATCCTTGTCATCGGCAAACTAGTCCAACAAGAGAGTAACGACTTAGACCATGCTGCCACCAAAGCAGGTAAGAGGTTAATTTAAATAATCGACACGTACATACATTTATTGAAACCGTGCTTAGTCAGCAGATCATGTTTATTTTAATTGTTCTGTCATCACTAGTTAGGCGCTAGTTTTGACACCATTTTTTTTTTTTCTTTGTAATTGCTATTTTGATTTGACCCATTTTATATAGTGTTTGGTTTTGTTCCTATCTAATTTTTTTAGGGTTTTATCACCTCTTATACAAATTTACAGTTTTAAACCTCATCCAAGAAGTAAATTATTTTCTTTATCAGTTTTGTAAATTTCGAGTCCCCCATTTACCAGACCCCCATTTGGGAGTTTATTACGTAGTTAATTTTTTTTTTATCATATGGTCTCTAATAATTCTCAAAGATTTAAACTCCCTATTTTTCATAATTTCATTTCAAAAATATATTTGCTTATAATTCGCATATTATTGGTTTTATAAAAAGTAGAATGGGTTTTATCTTTAATAGTCTTCAACTTTGCAATAATAATTTTTTTTTTTTTACTTCAAAGAGTTGCGGAAACATTTCATAAATATATCAAAATTGGAGATATCCATGTATGTTAAGTACACTCTAAGTCTGACTCTCTAGCTCACTCAATAGAGTTTCTGTTTACTGAGTTAAGGGTCCCGAGTTCAACTCCCGGCATGACCGAAAAATTTATCATTGATGAAATATGGGTTTACACTTTCTCAGTGATAAACTAACGTCTGGGGTTGAATGTTGTGCCTGTTAATTCATAGGCCGTGTGCTGATATAATCAGTCGGTTCAGAAACTTCGTTAAGTACCTCAAATAAATGAAAGAAGGAAAAAAAACCGCTTAAGTAATTTTCCCAGGAAAATAAAATGTGCTATTTTGTTTGTGAAATAGTGGGTGTATAACGAGTTTTAATCAAAATCGTTAGTGCAAATTTCAAGAAAATCATGTTTTTCCATTCACCTTCAATAAACAGTCTTAATTTTAGGAATGGATTGAGAAATCAATGTGGCCCTCTGGGCAACTTTATTGAAACCAAAGAACTATCAGTAAAATGGTTTGGGTTTTGAGCAGATGAGCAAACAGACAACAACTTTTTCTGCTTCAGGGATTCATGAAAAATATCGACACGTCTCAACATTTTAAATTAGATTTTTTTTTGTACTATCATAATACATGCTTTCTCCTTTGGGATCGCAAGGAAAAAGTGTGCGTTTGCTTGAAAACAAAAGCATTAGTTACATTACTTTACTTCAACAATCCAACGACTCACACACGGTCAAAATGTCCATCTCGTTTTGATTGGTTTGTCGGTGACTGGGAGGTAAGGATTCAAGTTCTGGGTGGTTGAACCAAGGTGATTATTCTTTAAACAGCTTCCTGCTATTGCTACACACAAATACTCGTGATTATTTTTTAAAGATTATAAATTATTATTCTTCCGTTACACATTAGTGTAGTTATTATATATATTAAAAATACGGTTTGGTGAGACTCACAAAAAATTATTTAGCAACCATACAAGTCATTAAAATGGATCTTAACAGAGTCATCGCAATGACAGCAATAAAATAAATGTATTCTAAAATTTTGTTATAATTAATTACAATTAATCAAGAGAGATTCGTACATATTTTTTTATATTTTTTATTAATATAACAGAACAAAATCTACATAGGTATTGTAACCACACGGCCTAAATTGGAAGGCGTGTTACTATAATATTGTGTGTTTGGATTGTGAATGACAAAACGAGTACTACACGGTGTTATGATTAGCTAGTGAACAAAAGAATAGAAGCGCAGATAACATAACAAAGTCAGCTTTCCAGAGGGGGAAACCATGGCAGGCGACAGAAGAAAGAGTGGCGTGTTCAGCTATCGGGGCTGACTATTCACCATCGAGTCTAGGGGGTCATTTCTATGCGGGTTAGGACGCCAGCATATCAGTACTTGTATTTGACGGCTAACGCTAGTTCCCAGGGTACCGGGGTTCGGAGACCGTGTAGAATCACTCAGAGGTCAAACAGGCCGTTGGATATTCCTTGCAATACTTCGTTCTGTCACAAGCTTTCAAGTAATCTTTCAAGTTCTTTTATACTTTCAATATCACTATCAACATCACATTTGTAATATACATATAGTACTAATAAAAAACCAAACCGAACGTCAATCACGAACCCACACAATCATATAGCCATTCACCCCCCCCCCCAACCTATGCCATAACACATCCTGACAATCATAAGCCCACATTAGAAAGAACGCAGATGGTGAAATATTTAAACTTTCCATATTATTGCAGACTTTTATTTTTATTTTTCAAGGTATAACTTTCTTTCAACTTAAATTTCATACTCATAACTATGTTTTTGTAAAGTAGTACATCTCTCTGCTGAGATACGACCCTTGACGATGTTGTTATCAACTCAAAATAATGCAATAATGTTATGAAATGTGTAGAATAATATGCTTAGAAAGGTACTACTTTAAATATTTCACCGTTGAAAGCAAATAAAGGTGGATGGATTCTAAATATTCAGGCAGTAATATTATAATAGTAAGTTAGGATTATTACAATTTTAAAATTCATCCCTTTATTTTTTAAATTTTTATTCAGAATTATTAAGACACTGATGACGATAAAGGTAATAAATGTTTATTATTATTATTTATTATTATTATTATTGATGCCTTTTTGCCCTATGTGGAGAGTAGTGCCACAACAAAGCATTAGCTACCCCAGCTTTCCCTTGTTGCGGTTTCGTGATAGGTTAATTTCAAGTGCCGTGGGTTATCATTCCACCCACCCCCTATAGTTCCTTAAATGTAGTTAATTACCAAATACTGATTCCAGGTGTTTTAATAAGTAAAAGGTTATATATTCAAACATAAACTAGGAAGATAACTTTTAAAAAAAGACTAGGGTTCAAAACTGGGCCGAATGGATCCAGTTTTTTTTCTACCCTTAAAAGTTATGTATTTCCCTTTGTGTGCAAAAATGGGAACACTTCTTTTAAATTATTTAATTTTCATTTCTACCCCTTTAACGTAAATATACGTAAAGAGTCCGATTTCCATAGGGAAAAATCTTTTCCGGCAGCTAAAAAAAAGCTACTAGATATATTTTCACTTATTCATTCGTTCAGTCCTGTGAAATCAGCTGTCCTTTTTTAATAAATATTACCAATAACTATAAAATAACATTGATATTAGAGTAAAATGTTATCAATATTAGGTACAAAAAAAAGGTTTGTATTTTCTAAAAATACCTTTCTATGAAAATTGTACTTAAATAAAATGTGAGGCACAAACACACTCTTTTTATTTTAATGCTCTTGGCGCAAACCTTGGTTCCCTTGAACTGTAGTCAACCTCTCGACCACACGGGAGAGCGGTTATATCGGCTACCCAGGCTATCCGTCAACTCCAACACATCGTTTTTACCCCCCTACACCCTCGCCTATTAGGACTCTGCCCAGTACGACCCCTGAGCCGTATTAGTCCTGAGCTCGACTGAAGCTCTGTACTCCACCCCTCTCCTTCCCTTAACACGCGAGCAACTGGACCGGAAACAACCCCCGGCTTATGTCCACATTTAGTTTGACGGTAGCTCCTGGTGCTGACATTGTTCGGATCTTCTCTCCGGGGACGAGTTCATTTTTTTATTATTCAACCTCAACTGTTGCGAGCTCAACGGTAAACTTGGTGTAAACCTTTAGATCCGCAGCGAAGATTGGAATAAAACGCATGACTTTATGTGTTTTTTTGTAGAGAATAAAACAAATATAAGTAATTGAACAAACTCTCTTATAAGGTTTGGAAGTTTAGACCAAATATTTTCAAAAACTTGTTTATTCCTTAATAAATCACCTACCCCCCCCCCCCGGCCAAAAAAAGTACACAGTGTTATTATTATGTCAAAAACCCACACATTTGCCCATTAAGAACAAATATATAGTGTGTTATTTATTAAATAAAACACAATGTATAAAGTGTATTTTATTTAATAAATATCAAATTGTACTTCTTTTTGAGGGACATATTATTTAAAGTGAGACTAAAATTTTAATTTGTTCTAAATGGGCAAACGGGTAGTTATTGACATAATAATAACAACACTGTGTAATTTTTTTTTGGCGGGGGGAAGGAATTTATTAAAGAATAAACAAATGTTTGAAAATATTTTTTCTAAACTTCCAAAGATTATGAGAGAGTTTGTCAGTTATATTTGTTGTATTCTCTACCAAAAAAACCAACATAAAGTCGAGCGTTTTATTCCAATCTTCGCTGTGACTATAGAAATTTACGCCAAGCTTACCGCTGAACTCGCAACAGTTGAAGTTGAATATATATATGAGAGAGAGAAAATGATCTACTTGTCATTTTATATATATAATAATCTACTTGTCATTTTCAACAAAGTTCAAATTTTCAAAAAATAAGTCTCCATTAAACCAGCCATATATGAGTTTTTCTCCATAGACCAAACAAAGCTATTTTTACAATGCGATAGGGGCATGACGTTATGTTCGGGCTAAGTTAGGTTGAGTCAAAAACACATAAGGGTACTTAGACGTTACTGATTGGTTATAAAAGAGTAGATTAAAGTAGAAGTCTTGTTAGAATCGAAAACAAAATTGAAGAAAACATAATCAAAGTTAAGAAAACTTCTCGGTCCGGCCTGAGAAAATTAGTATTTAGTTAACCAATAAGATTCAAATTTAGTGCACACTATTTTACAATAATAACCATCTAAACCTTTTCTGTATTACTCATTATTAATGATGGAACAATTCGGCATAGAGAAATAATTATATTTATCACATTATTGAGACTTGTTTGAATTAAAGGTTTGCTTATAAATAGGCCAATATTAGTTGTTTTTTTCCACGAACAACAAAATAATATATAGGGGACTCATTGGAATCGTTTGTGCTTGATAAGAAGTTTTAATCCATATGAAAAAGGATAAGTCAAATAAAGTTTGTTTTATGTTACTGGCAGCGAGAATCTTAAGTAAATCGTTGCACGATTTTTCCCAAACCTTGCCCCCACCCCACACCACGCTAATCCCCTTTTATAAAAAAACAAGGGGAGCACCCATGACCCCCTTATTTCCAGCGCTTGTACTCATAATGAAATGTAAAACCCACTTATTTGAGTTTGTGGAAACACGTAAAACCATTGAGAATTTAAGGTAGAAAATACTATCACAATATATTCTCTGCATGAGAAAGTAAAACATTTTGCATGGATTTTTAAATAATAGTTTTATTTTATTTTGAAATATGAAGCACGAAATAATTATTTACAAAACAGAATATATAACTTACTTTGTTTTATTTGCAGATCGCACTCTAGTACACCAAGAGTCGTTCTGAAGCCAACTGTAATCACCTCACCTAATATTCGAACCAAAGAGTTCCAAAGATGGTTAGTCAGTTTCTAAGGAATATAGAGAATGATAAAGCTCACGTAGGCCTACATATAAACCCATGCAAGCATTAGGGAAGGGAAATTACTGGAAGACCCCTTTGACTGTTTTCCAAATATGATTTTCCCTTTGGATTTCCTACTCTCGTTCCACGATAATGCCGGTGCTCTAAGATAACCTCCTCATATACTCCTAAGATTAAGTTATTAATGATCCCCATTAAAATCACATTTAAAAAAATTTGTGCTAAACGTTAAACGGATTACAAACACCCGGGATATACGCTTATCTTCACTAACTTATTAAGGATAAGGAAGGTTAAATCTAATAAATGTACCCCCCCTTTGTTTGGAGATAGATATAAAACACAAGTCAGGAAAACCTTTCACTATATCCAACAAATATTTTAACCTCGATCACGCCATCACCAGCCAACCACACGAGAGGATTAAACCTTTTTTCTGCATATCCACCTTAGTGAGCTATAAATTACATAATCACTAAGAATCGAATAAGACTATCCCTTTCGCGGCATAAAGTTGAGGAATGTTTTGATCCTATATTCCTGGGTCTCCTTTAATTTCTTGATGCCCCCCACCTGGATATTGCTTCGAATGACGTCACAGACACAGATAAATATAAGTAACGTCTAGTGCAGGAAAAATTACGTAAAGCATAAACCTATCACTCACGGCTATCAGATTACCTATGGATGGACTTTTAACCAACCATTTTATGCCGGCAACCAAAACGAAAAGAAAAAAAAACCTTTGTTTTCATTAGAACGTATTCTTTTGTATTTTCGAAACTTCGTTTCAAACGTTTTGACACATTTGTATGGCCCTTTGTATAAAACAAACGATATCGTTTATTCTCCCAAACGACAAAATTGTCAACGATGACAGTGATATGAATCCTCTTATTAACCACACGACCAAAATATACCACCATTATACGGCCGAGCCGATGTAGCAACCTCACTTTTAACAGAAGTCCTACCTGCATTGGTGAACACGTGAGTTCTGGTCTTGTTTGAGGGTGAGTGAGAGGTCAGGGTTTGAATCACGGCAGGGTGGACCGAAGGATTTCTCCCCCCCCTAGCTTATGTTTAACTACCCCTTCACCAAAATTTAATTTAATTTCTTCTAAATCCTACCTTCCTCATCTCTACCCATTAGAGTAAATATAAATAAAGTCGGAGATTCCTAAACTATTTTGCGAAGCGGGTTGCGTCTTAACTTGACGTACCTAAGCACTTTAAGCGCAATCACACTCTTAGACACCATTATACGAAATAAAAAGAGAGGGAAGAAAATACCAGTTCAGCCAAAGGGGCCTCTTGTTTAGCCAATGATAACACTTCCCCTCTTCCTCTGACGAGCTTACATACTCACTATATTATTTGCGCCTTGTAAACATGGACTTGCTTTTCAAAATTACCCTTTTCTTGTTTCCTATATATAAACATATAATACCACGGACTTTTTTAATTTACCTCCTCACAGAAAGATTCCTACAGGACATTTTCATGACCAACCCATACAGCCTGGTTGTAGATAAGTTTACAAAACAACTACTTCAAGATTAAAAGTAATATAGTTGTCTGAGTAAAAAAGTACATTCATTAACATGGAAAATTCCATATTGACCTGCCATGACGTAGCATGTAGGTAACGTCCTTAATCTTATAACAAAGACAATTCACCCGGAATGGTGGTCAAGTGTTCTGTGGCGTTTGAAATGTAATTGCTCGTCGTTGCCATGATGTTTGTGGGTTCGAATACCATCCGGGCGCAATATTAATTATGATAATCCCATCTTCTTCACACGATAATTCGGATGCATTTCCTCTAGACTATTCTTCTCATCCTTAACCCTATAGATTAAGGCGTTAATAGGCCTGATAAGTCTTATTTATTTCCCATAGATGTATACAATAATAAAGCAAGAATTATAGACTGATTTTTGTAGGAAGATACTTAAAAAAAATTGTAAACGTATATTTTTGCGGTCAATATTGATATTATTGGTATTATTTTATAGGTATTGGATATATATATATATAAAATGATAGATGCTGGTGACGTATTAGTACATTAAAGATGATTTATAATACATTTCGTAACTGTCAAAAGTTAGTATTTTCTTAATATCTGAATCTGACTATACGTACGGTACTCTATCTATAATTAAAAGGAAGCCAAATTTATTTATTTTTACGAAAAATTTACGTATATTTACGTTTGAAACAAATCTATAAAGAACGTTTTTGTTTTATTAATACGTAGATCCATGCTTACAGTTTTCCACTTATAAAACATTTTCATTTGAAACATTTAAATTATCTATATAAATTAAAAGCATTATATTCATGTTTTAATCAACATCACAAGCTACGAATGAATCAATCTCTCAAAATGATTCCGAACAAAAACCGATGACAGTTATTATTTCTAATACATTCGTTCGTGGCTACAAACTTTTTTTTTAAAAAAGTACTTGGCGGCTACGTTGTTTTTAAGTTGTTTGTAGTGCACGTAAAAAAAGACATAAAAAATAAGTATTTCGAATAATTTTGTATGTTTAACAACATCGATTAAATAGGTCGCACAGGTTATTACAGAATTTGTTGAATTATTCAAGTTGTACACATAAGGGTGGTTGGGTAGTGCGGAGGGTAAGGTTTTTTTTAATATGAGGCGTGAGCTCTTGATAATCTCACCCAGCTATTCGGTAAAACTAGCGAATCCCTAGATCAAAAATGTACTCGATAATCGATAAACACCCCCTTTTATCTTCTCTCGCTCTCTCTCTCTCTCTCTCAATTCATACTCAATCCCCCCCCCCCCATGTAAATATAACATGAACGTGGGGCTTAAACGAACTAGGTTTAGAGTCAAAGATCAATAGAGCAAACATACAAAGTGGTTTAAACGCGTGTCTACTATACAAGCAAGGTAAAGCTGGTCCACGATAAATTTGATCTTTTTTTGATTTATATCCTTCTTTCCCCCTCTTTTACGTCTTGTTACCATTCGGGTTACACGCATATTTGCCAGTTACGCTAATACGTTAGTTATGAAAAAGGTTGAATTTAGATAAAGTGTACTCTCAGTCGCATGGAGGGATTCTGTAAAAACCATTTAGGAATACCTTAAGTACAACCGAGTGGGATTCAAACCCATGTTTACCCGCTTCGGTGGCCGCAAGGTTTAAGGAGTCACTCTTGCAAGTTACTAGACCACCGATGCTGGGGAGAGCGTGGTTTCGATCCCGGTCGGGTGTACTGGGGGTTGTTTTCCCTAAATGGGTTCTCATTCACTCTTCACGCAAATGCGGGTACATTTCCTTTGAATTCAACATTCCTCATTCATAACGGGGGGGCAAAACGCGGTGCTAAGAAAATATTATTGTGAGAGTAACGCCTTGAACTATTCGACCATCCAAATAAGTCATACGCATTTTAATTATTATAATGGATTATGTGCAAGGAAGAAAGGATTTAGAGGGAATCTACCCACATGGAGGTAGAGTGTAAAACTATGTTAAGAAAACACTTTCAGTACATCATGATCTAGATTCGAACCCAGACCTCTCCAACAACAGAAAACGAGACTTTCATCCAATATTAATAGGAAGAACCGTATCTGACAGCTAGGAAAGATATTAGACCGACTTTAACGTATTAATACTTGTACGTCAAGTATACTTCAATCAATATTTTTGATATTATCAATGCTTATAAAATAACGATCATATAATATAATGTTATGAATGATAGCCTAAAATAAGTTTGTGTTTTCTAAAATTCTACCTTCTTTTTTTACTTTGGGTGTTTACGTTCACTTTCTAAATCGACTGATTATATGAGCACACGACTTCTATAGTATACTAATTACTAGACTAGACACAGCAAATAGTCCCCGGCCGTTAATTCATCACAGTGAATATTTCACCAATGATACATTTGTTTTCTCGGTTATGCCCAGAAATGAACCCGGGACCCTTGGCTCAGTAGGTCATCACGCTACAGACTGAGATAAGGCATTGGACTATATCTTACTACAACTAACTCATATATTTATTCCGCGCGTACCGATACGGTTTTTCTGGCAGTTAAAAAATTACTAACAAAAATACCGTTTTTATCTGTCCGAAAAATATGTATTTCCGGTTTGAAAAATGATGTCAAAATGTCTACGCTTTTCCGGGAGACAAAACTTAGTTCCCAAGACGGATGAGTACAAAATGATTTTAAGTTTCTTTTCAACAATCAGAAACGATACAAAGGATAAAGAAAAAAAAAGTTTTTTTCGTGAAAAAGAAAGTTTTAACTCATTTAAAAAATACTAAGTTCAGACACTCCTTGGAATCGAACTTGGGTCGTAGGAGCAAAAGAATATTGAAGTATAATATATGTAATGAATGATGATACACACTAAAAAAATACCAAATTCAGGCGCTGTTTAGAATCGAACTCGGCTCGTTCAATGACCCAGGTTCGAATCCAAGTAGTGCCTGAATTTTTATTTTCCTGTCTAACTCTTGTGTGTTTGTTTGTAACTTTTAATTTAATGCACGGATTATGATGATCAATAGACCGCATCAGCTGACACACGAACTAAACATTAAGCTGGTCTAGTATAGTTTATCAATAACAAAGAGGTCATACTTAGAATTTCGGCCAAGCGTACAGAGGATGTTTTCACACAAGTGATGCTTCACTCTCCTACGATGCAAGTTCGGGTACTTTCCCATAAATGATACCCAGCTCTTACTTAGCTCATTTGTGTAAATTAAGGCGGAACGATCCAACCGGCAGTAGGATGCGGTCGAAAAATAAAATGCCAATTGAAGTCTAATACAGCGCTATTCAACCTGGGTACGCAAATAAATTTTATAGGTTTACGTAATTTTTTTTAATATATTTATAGTTTAATGATAAACAGTGAATAGTCAGCGACAGATTTAGGGTTAGCCACAAACGACCGAAACGTAAGGACATTTGATCTTGAAGCGACCTTTTTATCTTTATTTCCTGCTCCATATATGTAGATTAGAGAATATGTATTATCTTGTATTATACACCAACAACTTTATGGGTGCAAACTTGAATAGAAATTATATCTGGGGGTATGCGAACAAAAAAAGTTTGAATGCCACTGATCTATTGGCACCGTACGAACTAATGATGTTTTCGTGCTTAATTCATTACACAATCCATTAAAAATAAACTTTTAGCGTTTGTACGGCCTAAAAATCAACTATAAGCGTTTGTACGACCAAATATCATTAAAATTTGTGCGTAATTTGGTAGTAGCACAGGTAATAGTTTTTATCCGTGTTCAGGTACAGCCGTACAGATGCATGCATAGAAGAGAGACTAATTATTAGTAGTGTGACGTTAGCAAATTGAACAATGATTTCCTCGTCTTTCGCCTTTCATAATATAAAATACTTAACTGTATAGCGTTTGTTTCTTCCATCTTGATTCACCTGGAGAGTATACAACGTAGTGTTCGTGTACCACAAGCATCATAAAGCCACAAGTGAGCCCCCGGTGGCTGGGATATCAATGATAGCTCTTAGTAGCCGATTATATCCACACGTCCCATCATAGAGACCGCCTTAAGATATGAGCGATGAATTACCTTGACCACGCGACGAACCCTAGACGGATCAGTGGTAGAGCAATGGCGCGCTAGTACAAAAGTCCTAGGTTTGATTCCCATATCAAGGTTTCATTTTTTTTAAATGTATTCGAAAAATAATTATATTTGTTTTGAAAATAAAAAAAAAGTTTGTGGGAAGTGAAAAATTATCTTACGAATTTTATTTATGAATAAAATAGTTTAGAGAATTGTTTCCAAATATTATATTTAAGGGTGCTATATGGTAAAGCACTGAGAAGGTTTGCAGACGTTTAGACAGTATTGTTTTATAGGGTTTTAGGTAAGTTATCACGAATTTTTCTTTAAAACCCTTTTAACATAAAATTTAAAACTTTTAAATTTATCAGAATCTTGGCCTACATTTGATTGAAAACAAAATTAAAATATATCGAGCCACTTCATAAATATTCCGGGATTTCTTTTAACATCTGCAACACTTCCCAGTGCTCTGACATAGAGCCATCTTTTAAGTTTTCACTGTATACGTACACAGACCCCTCAATTTTTTTTTAGCACCGCGTTTTACTACCCGTTCGGGTTATATATACGTTTATGTATTAATTAAACTAGTGATTTTGGGGATTAGTAAGGTTATATTTATAGGAAGTGTTTCCGCATTTGCATGGAGGGTGAATGGTAAACCATCTTGTAAAAAACCATCAGTACACCCGACTAAGATTCAAACCCCGGTCTCCGCGTCATCAGCGGTCTAGTCTACTTCGAGAGTAGCGCTTAGACCATGTGGCCATCAAAGTGGATTTCAATAAGTTTTTATTTTTAAATACTCATTAAAAACGCAAATAAAAGGTGGCACACTAGACAATTTCCAAATTTAGCTAGTCCTTAGGTGGCACAGTGGATGGAAAAGTTTCGTCATCCCTGGTCTAGTGTATGGAATGATGTGCCCTGTGACTCGGCACCTCACGAGCTATTAAGATCACGTCTCGTTGAGTGCAAGAACTGCTTACATAACTCCCATGGCATAGTCGTAATGTCCAAACGGTCACTGTGGAGGAGAAAGCGGTTAAAACGCTTTGCGTTTGAAAAGCTCTGTACTGTGCCAAGTGCGTCAACCTCACCTTGTTTTACCAGTTACTGAGAGGCTGAGATTTGAAAGCCAGCCGGCCGGGGGTATTTAGGTTTTAACTATTTCCCAATAATTTCCCACTCATCAACCACGTCAAGGTGGATGTAGCCTCTAAATTCTACCTTACTCATCCCTGCGCCTCTAAGTATAGTATTATTACTATTATTATTTAAAGGCACATCGACACATTGAGGTCATTAGTGCCTTGAGAAAAAGAATAATTAAAAACACAGTAAAACTCCCATAGGGAAGAATAAATATAAATAACTCACCTACTGAGAACAGCAGATGAATGTCTTATATAAAAAAAAATGAGATTAAAAATGTACTAAAATATGTCCAATCTCAACATGAGATAATTACCAAATAAGAGTGAGGCCCAAATAATGGGATTTTAAAGATTCGCCTTGTGTATAGAACTGAATAGGCAAATAACTCAATCTGCAATGTCGCTAGGCCAATAGATCCATCCGCAATGTCACGTAGCAATAGAGTAAAATCAAGTGCCAGGCGATTTGAGGGATTCTCGCAAACACTCCAACACCAAAATATTGTATTCATTGAGGGAGGTATCGTAAAGCCCACGCACGGAGGCTTAGTATATAGTAAATGAGGATTTCACGGAAGGGTAACAGGGCGTGGAATACATAGGCTGCGATGGCAGCACTGACATTGTGTGTTATATTTATTGGTCTTAGAAGACGTTTCTCAACCTCGACCAATTTACCTTAGCTCAATTTTTTTTAACCATGAATAGCCTTATGAAAGGCAGTTTTTCTTACGGTAGACTTACTACACACATCTATTTATTCTGGTAGGGAACACAAACTTCTATATGGTGTATCGTAATAAAATCAGGCTATACCTTGCTTACTCAACGTATGTATTTAGTTTCTCTGCAAGGGGGGTAGGGGGGATGAATGGTACGGTGCACCACACAGGCACTCTTTTATTTTAAATTAGCGACATTTACTAAAAAAAACTTTTAGGATTTTGTGAAACGAAATAGTATATATAGTTGCAGAAATACTACACAAAAAGAGCATAATTAAATAATATATACAGTTACAGAAACATTGAGAAGGAACATCTCTGCCCACCAATCAGCGTAACATCCAATTCAATATTTCAAAGTGCTCCATAAAATATATATTTAACTCAGAGGCTAATAAAATTATATTCCAAGTTAAATATATTTTTCTATTGGACTCTAAAGTACCCTTAAAGTAATTTAATGGAAAACGAAAATCGCCATTTTGTTTGTAATGTTAAAACAATGTCACTTTTTCAGTTTCAGGGATTCATGAAACGTCAACATTTATCAACATCCCGATTTCAATTTTTTGACGATCACAATACTTCTCCCTCCGAGGAGTCGAGACCCAAGAAAGAGTAAAAAAAAGAGTTAGTTTCAACTTGACTGCAGTGGAATCTTGGTGTGACATCTAAAAAAAAAAATTAAAACTATTTTAAATTAATTACTCATTTTACAAATCACATTTTATGCATGTCACTTTTGATAAATGTTATCAATAGTGATAAAATAATATATTTTTGAGTACTTTGGGTTGAACATCAGATTATTAGTCTTCATTACGTGAGAAAGCATAAATAGTGAGAGTGATTTGTAAACAATCATAAATAATAATTTCCAGATTATATGATAACAATTTCCCCGAAAGTCATGCCCCAAAGATGAGTTTATTTTTAAAGGCTTATCCGGGAGAACGTATAATAATATTCACTTCTCATGGTACATGTTTGATCCATTTGTAGACCATGCATTTGGTAGGAAGCCCATTCTTAAGGTCTTATTTCATACCAGAATCCTACTGCGAAGTAGTATTTTGATAGGATAAAAGGCCTTCCAGGACGGGAGTAGTAAAGTCGTTCTGGAACGTCTTTTGTCCTAACAAAACACTAGCATTCAGTAGGGTTTTGGTGCGAAATAAGGCCTTCCAGAACTGGTTTTCTTTCAAAATCAGTTTATAGATTTAATTTTTAAAAATGTTATTTTAACTGCGTTTATTCGATCAGTGTGTAGTAATTGAAGTTTTCCTCCCCCCCTCGCCCCCCCCCCCCCATCCCCTTGCACTTACATACTCATGTACAGTATAGTTTTAATAGACTGAACCTTATCTGACAGCTAAAAACAGTTACTATATCTACGTTCAGGTATTCAATGGCTGGCTCGTGTGTTATTCAGATATCACTTTTTAAATGCCCTTCCTTTGAAAAATGGACTGTAATAACGCTGCGAACATAAACCTAAGCGGTGCGTGGTAGTGGTATTATTAATTAGCGACTATCGGCGCATGGTACAGGTCATGTGGGTGGGGCTGAGGGACCTGCTGACTGATTACTTGTGCTGACAGTGTGTTAATTGGAAGTAATTAACGGTCGCATTGGATGTGAATTCAAATAGTCCCCTACTCCTGTCCCATTCCCGGCAAACGCACCCCTTTTCAGTCACTACCCGCGTCAACTCTTGGTCAGAAAAGATTGTCTTGGTGTATGTTAATACCGTTGACAAATTATTTCCTGGTTATTATTAACTGACCCGCTTCGGTGGCGTAGTTAGCTAACGCGCTGGTCATGTTGAGCTCGACTGCCGAGGACGGGGAGATCGAGGTTCGAATCTCGGTCGGGTGAACTGGAGGTGGTTTTTTATAAATGGTTTTCCAATCTCCCTCCACGCAAATGCGGGTTCACTTCCTCTAAATTCAACCTTCCCAATTCCTAATCCATTAGTGTAATTAGTACTTAAGCGTATAACCCGAACGGGTAGTAAGACGTGGTGCTAACATTATTATTATTATTATTATTATTATTATTATTATTATTATTATTATTATTATTATTAACTCTATTGAGCTACTCTATGGGATGTGTCTAAAGCCCCAAGGCTCTATATCCTAATTTGGTAAATTACTTTACCCATCACCCGCATCTGTGCGTACGGGAAGTGAGCTTCAAGACCGTCTAGTCTGGTTAGCCGGTGATGGGGAGGACAGAGATCGAATCCCGGTCAGGTGTGCTAAGGGTGATTTTTCCTAAATGGTCTTTCACTTTATCTCTAAGTGAGTTCTACCTTCCTCAACACTACTTCATTAGTGTAATTATTAGTGTAGATAACCCGGACGGGTGGTAAGACACAGGAAAAATAAATAGTGTGCCAACCTACACCGGTGCACACGTGGACATGGGTGAATACTTCAGTCTTGACTGGTCTGGTTGGCTAGTGACAGGAAGTTCGGTATTCAAATCCCAGCTGGGTGTACCAAGGGTGGTATTTCTTATACAGTTTCAATTCTCTCCATACGAAAATCTGATTACACCTTCTTTGTATTCTTACTTACGTTATGGCATTAGGAACTCGAAAGTTCATTGCCCACTTAAAATAGGCCACCCATTCCTATCTCGAGCTAGTTCTACCCAGTCCAGCTCATTACACCCTATCCCTATCTCGAGCTAGTTCTACCCAGTCCACCTCATTACACCCTAACTCTTTCAGGTCCATTCCAATGTTATCCTCCCATCTGTGTCTAGCTCCTTCAAATGATATCGTCCCATTGTATTTATCAGTCACAGTAGAATTGAAATGAAAGCACGTGGCCAAGAGGGGTTCTGGGTGCTTTGACCACCTCCTGAAATGTCAATTGCTACTATATTTAATACAAATTAAAATAGATCTTTACAAGACAATTAACTAAAAATAAATATATGCTGTTATTAAGTTTTAAATTAAAACACTATTATAACAATATATAATTAATACCGATATGTGTCTCATGTAGTGTGAGTGGTCGTATAAATCCTACATTAGTTTTAGATATTGTACTTCGGCCGAGGCTGGCTATTTTCTTGACATTCGCCACCACGGATCATACTGCCAATAATCATAGGCCAACGTTTTATTTCTCATCATTGCTAAAAGTATGATTGAGCATCACATCACCTCCCTTCCCCCACAAATCTCCTTTCCTTCCATCCCCGCCCACCTTCATCACCAAAATTGAATTCTAGATACCTACATGTCAGCATCGCTACGATTGAGTTCTTTGGATTCTCCCCCGGAATTGAATTCTAGATACGTGTCTGAGAAATAAGATTTTTTTTTACACTGGTGGTGTTAGAATCTTTATGTGTTTCCATATTAGATAAGTAAAAGTATACAATGTTTTATAGTCTTTTCTTTCTCTCGACCCCGCGTAGAGAGAAGTATTGTGATCGAAAAAAAAAAAAACACCTCGTACTCAAAAGATTTTTTATAAATGTCAACGTTTCAAGACATTTTAAATAAAAAAAAAGTAATTTTCGCGATGCAATCTGTCTGTCCGTCTGTAGCTCTCTGCCTGGAGACGAAATCGTTTTACTGATTGGGCTATAGGTTGATATCTGTGCTTTTTATAAGGTTACTCCGAGGAGTTATCGGAATTAGATATCTAACCCGATTGTTAAGGCTGAGTTACTGAAAGTTAAAAAATAGAAAACATCGAGTTTCTTTAAATCCGTTCCAACAATTTTGATCTAAAGACTGTTCAACCTTCAAATGACTTTGAAGATACTATACACAAGCAGAAATTTCCAATTATCATTTATCCGCACCTGTTTGAGATACGGAATAACTTGGTTGTAACTGTTAAACATAAATATATTTTATTTGACATGTGTTTTTATAAAACCAATAGTTCAAGCTACAAGTAAAAATATTTTTTCATCCAAGTCTATGAAATGTGAAATTGATTGTTATACTCTGGTGGACAGAGATGTCTTTCTTTTATCAACGTTTCTGTAACAGTGTATATTATTTCATCCATGCTCTTTGTTGGAGCGTTTCTACAACGATATATATTATATTTAGTTTCACTAATCTCATTAAGTTTGAGTAAATGTCTCTATACTAAGATAAAAGAGAGAGGAAGAATGTGCGGTGTGAAATACTTTTTTTTTTTCAAATTTTTATGAAATTTTGAGGATCGATACTAATAAAAGAGGGGTTTATTAACGTGCATTATAGATTTTCTGAATAAGCAAATCTATATTGGAGTAGATTATTATTTTAAGATATGATAAGATATGCATAGTAAAGTTACTAAATTTAAAAACTCCAAAAATCTAAATAATACCATAATTTTTTTAACGATGTGTCGTTTTCGAATAAAAAAGTATCTACCCACGAAAAATATGCAAAATAATGTGATCACATTATAAGAGGATGCTTGGAACAATGACGTATTGTATTACGAATAGTACGGCCGAATTTTGGCTTGACTCTTGAAGAAAATTTGAAAATTTGAAATCAACATCAGCTTTCCTTGGTATTAAAACGGATATTACATTAATCCGAATCACCTCCTCAACATATGTTGGCCAATGTGGCAAGAAATCATAACATGTTCTGTTTTAGAATATCATTCATTTTTAATTTATGATTTTCTACTACCACAAAAATTAATCGAATTTTTGAGGTTAACGGGGCTTTCCCACGTGAACGTAACTAATATATTTTTGTGTAGAGGTGGAGAAAAGAAGTTATATCTATACCCACCCTTTCTAGCCTCGCCTGCCACATAAACCAGTTGAAGAGACGCGTGACGTCATCGGGACCAACCGGGATCAAAACCACCCTTATAGCCTACATCCCCCTATGCCCCCCCCCCCAATCCACAGCCTCGCCCGCGAGAATCGACCGGCTGACATAACGTTATAGAATATCTAGTCATGCATTGAATAATATATAAAAAAAAAGCTTCATCTTCTCTGTGAAAAGGATAATGGTCATTTTTATCCAAACGGGACACACACAAACAAAAAGTACAGTAGGTTATTGAATTTTGACAACAAAAGAGGGGAGATAGTGCAATGAAGACATACCATAACCTGTTACTTTTTTCCCCTTTTTTTTAAAAAATACTATTTTATTTTTACTTTATGTTCAAAGCACGGAGATGTTTTTATTTACCTGCATAAGCCAAGTGTAGGTTAATAGGGTAATAAAGTTATTAGAAATTTCGGCAAGATCGTTAATTGCTGCTTTTATAAAGTGCAAACATAACGTGTCAAGCTTAGACACTTATATTTAGAGTAGAAGAAAACCAACCATATTGTAAGTGGTAAAAAAAAACCAAAATGAGAAAGTAACAACAGATAAATATAGAATGACGGGGATATCGAGGTTCGAATCTCGGCCGAGTGCACTGAGGGTGGTTTTTACAAAATGGTTTTCCACTCTCTTTCCACGAAAATGCGGGAACACTTACTCTAAAAATAACCTTATTCATCCCTAAAACCCCTAGCGTAATTAGTACATAAGCGTATAACCCTAACGGGTGGTAAGACGCAGTGCTAAAAAAAATATTTAAGTAAATTAAACACAAAAAAAAAAGTTAAATGAAACCTCACCTCACAATTGAGCTATACTGACCCAGCGGCCGCCAACTGTTGGCAAATATAGTGTCAATTTCTGCGGATAGAGGGTGTCATTTGGTCACCACAAGCTCTTCGGCCATTAATATCAGTTTTCTAGACCGGGGCCGCTACTTTTTAATTCAAGTAGCTCCTCATTTGTCCTCAAGAGGCTGAGTTGACCCCGTTCCAGATCCACAGTTTACATAAAATCTGGAAGTACCTGGGATAGAATTCGGGACCTCTGGATCTGTAGCCGGGAACACGGACCAATAAACCATAAAGGCGGCCAATAAATGTTAAAAAACACAATAATTATTGAACTATTCAAATAATGGTGAAAAATAATATTAAATTCAAACAAAGTTCACAGAAAGGTCAAAAGCCATAATCCACGTCACTAGTATATCTCACGTGACCCCAACATTGGTCCCCTGAGCATTAGTCCACACACACGAATCCCCGCCCCAAACATACTCAACATAAACCACATCTCACCCCCTTTAGACATACTTGACTGTAGTGGGAATTGACCAAAACACTTTAATTTAAAAAAAAATTAAAACCCGCTTCGGTGGCCACATAATTTAAGACGCTACTCTCGCAGTAGACTTGACTGCCGATAACGCGAAGATCAAGGTCCGAATATTGGTCGGGTGTACTGACGGTGGTTTTTCCAAAATAGTTTTCCACTCTCCCTCCACGCAAATGCGGGTATACTTCATCTAAATATTACCTTCTTAATCCCTTAAACCATTAGCGTGATTAGTACATAAGCGTATAACCCTGAGGGGTATTAAGACGCGGTGTTAGAAAAAAATACAATTTACACAAAGTTGCTCAACAGAGTATATTGTTGTAGAGCTCCACGTCTCACAACTGTCAAAGACGCTTTTAACTTCTCTAATTGTTGAGTCGAGATGAGGAAGGTATAACTTATAGGGAATGTACCGGCATTACCTTGAAAGAGAATGAAAAAAAGTTTAAAAATAAATGGGTGATGTGTCTTGCAGTACGTCCACGTTTTGCAGTGACTTATTATATCCTTATCCTCTCTTAACACCAGTTAACCAATCACAAATAAGCTCCGCTCCACATACCTCAAATGGGAGATGTATTTCTCCGTTGATGACCAATGAGTGTTCTACTAAATTCTGCTTACCCCGGCAACGCTTCACGACAATGGGTAAATATTATCAGTACCCCCGACCAGGAATCGAAACTGAAACCCCCCTCCCCCCTCCCCAAGTCTCTGGCAAACAGATTAAATGAACTTTACATTTTAATCCTGTTGTCCAACATCTGTGGTCTTGAGTATTGTGTGAGTGCTAGTGTAGTTTCAGTAGAGTTACACTGCCCTAAATTACCACCAAGGCTAGAGAAGTTCATTCGCTACATATTCATCTCAATGCATGTGATGTATTCATACGACAAGCTATGTGATCTTCGTTTGTCACTTTTGAAAGATAAGAACAAAATCTATATAATTTGATAAGCCCATTTCTGGTAGATGAAATAACTAGAAACACGGCTTAATCAATATTAACAATAGTTTCATGGGATGTGGACGAGAATACAAAGAGCTCCTAAGTTCACTATTTAAATTGATATTAATATGTACTTCTAAATTCACACCGGATGGGATGTGACTCGGGAGGAAAGTTTTATTTGTTTACTTTGACATCCCCCACCTCTTTTTCCCCTCTCTGTCTTTGGGTATCAAAGAGGGGGGAAAGAGGGGGATGTCACCTAAGCAGCACTATCACACTTGTACAAGAGAGGGAGTAACAACGAGCAGTTCACTCTGTGGGGCCTCTAGTTTGCCTGCCAATAACACTTCCCCTCTTCCTCTGACGAGCTTACACAATCGCTATATATTTGTTCTTTGAAAACATTGACTTTCTTTTTAAAATTTATCTTTTTCTTGTTTCCTATTCTAGATAGACATATGCTACCACAAACTTTTTTAATTTACATCTGGCAGGAAGACTCCTAAAGGCCATTTTCGTGATCAATCCAAATAGCCTGAGCTGTAGTTTTTTTTATTATAAAAAATGCTACCAAAAACTTAAAGATAAAAATTACAATGTTGTGACACTGTAGGACTATTTCTAGAATTATTTAATAATTTATGGTTTTGTTTGAACGTTATACCTTTAAAACTCGCCGAATATTACGTAAATTCACTAGCATGTGAAATCTTATTTTGGTTTGTCGTAACGTCATAGGTAGGCAGCGCCTTAATTTAAGACAGACGGGAAAATTGAAGCACCATTCCGAGTTTTTTTTCTGTCCCGATCAACAAAATTCAAGCATAATACCCGATTTTCCTAGATTTCCCGATCAGTGGCCATCCTGCCTAGTTCAGGCAGTGAGACGTTCAGCCGACTGAATTAAGGAGTCGGATTAGAAAAAAGTAAATGTTTAATTATACAGAGTGGCCATAAAGTCCCATTCCATAGGAATAAATCACCATAATGTGATGTATGTGGTGTCAATTAAAGATTAACAAGTTATCTTTACGGAATGGGACTTTGTGGCGAGGCTGTATATCATAATTCTCAACAGATATTTGAGGTATGAAAGAGAAGTAGAATGGTACCACCAAATTTTCATAAAAAGAGCTACTTACATGACGTCTAGAAAAGTTATTATATCTACTTTTTCACGTATTTATAAGCAAAGTCATGTTATCTGTAGCTGTCACTTTTGAAAGATATTATAAATAACCTATAAAATAATACTAATAAAATAGAAAAATGTTATCAATATTTAATGCAAAGCAAAAAGTTTATATTTTCTATAAGACCCTTCTCTTAAAAATCGGACTGTAGCGTTGTACGCCCGAATGAGTTTGGGAGCCAAGCCTAGCTAGACACCTGTTCTTTTCAAGGACAGATATCTTGTGATCGTTCCAGAGATATTGTAATTATAAGCAATTAGAGCCTTGTCATCACATGTCAAATTGGTAAAACCATTAGTTCTCTCAACCGTGCAATTAGTTGGAAAACAAGTATCAATAGCTGACGAGTCAATCGCACAATCCAGTTTTAGCCAAATCCATAATTGGGCACTTATTCAAACAACCCCTATTTAACGGCTTATTGCCTTTATTACTAACACCACGAACAATGAGGGGTAGATTACCTCTAAAATTATTCATCTCTACCCCATTAGAGTAATTATAATATAATATGCGTGTACCTGAACAGGTAGTAAGACGCAGTGATTTTTATATTATATAATATATAGTTTTATATATAATATATATAATATATTTTCATTCACAGGCCTTTGAAGGCTATTATAGGCACAAAATTAAGCTAAACGTAACTGCCCAAGCAATATTTTGTTTTCCCCAAAAAGTTTTTTTTCTATCAAAACTGGAAAGCTACGGACCTTAGCTCGTGTTTCCTTTAAAGTTATTTCATTGTAAGAATTATGACATTATATTAATTAAAAAATCGACCGTCTATGTGGTCTTGTGGTGAGAGTTCCTGGCTACAGATCCAGAGGTCCCGGGCTCGATCCATGGCACGTCCAGATTTTCTGTGAAGTAGCGGTTCTGTAACGGGGTCAAACTCGTGAGAACAAATGAAAAAGTAGCGGTTCCGGTCTAGACAACAGATTAACGTCCGGACGGTTCGTTGTGCTGATCACACGACACTTTCCATCGGCAGAAAGTGGCAATATCTTCGCTGACAAGACGGCGGCCAGTCGGTTAGTATGGCTCGATTGCGGGCTGAACGCCATCAAGTCGTTTTTTAAAAGTAAGAATTGCTATCTCCGTCCTTTACGCTCACATCTGCGGCGATTGAGGTCACTTTTGGTGACGGAAACTGTACACATAAGCAACTGCTCTTCATTGCCCTGTGAGAGTTTGTGTTCCTCCTGTCGACACCCGGCTGACGTTATAACATCCGTTCCTTTTGTTGCTCTCAAAAGAACCTAGGACCTAGGTCAGCCCCCCCCCCCCCCCCCCCCCCGTCGCTCCACATCGCCTTTCGAGGGCATGTTCATAAAATTATTGATAGTGAGATCGTTAGTGTAGCCTTTCAACGGAAGGATAGGTGGTGGTGACAGCTATGTAAAGTTACCATGTCTCCATTCATCAAACCATCTATGTTCAGCGAGTCCATATGTCAAGTTGATATCACGTTTGACAGTCAAATTTTTAACAATAAACATATTTTTTTTAAATTTTCTTTTAACAATTTTTACATTATTGGAACTCGAAAGTAGGGAAATAACAGTTTGGATTTTTTTTTTAAACGGCGTCTGTGGTTAACTTAAAAATGTTTTTCCAAACGAGAGCTTTTAAAAGGCTGAGTTTTCTTCATAAATTAAGATGGTGAACCAGATGAAACAATTTAATTATCTATTAATTAATTTTTTTAAAAGTTGGAGCTGCTTTGCTGCTATTCACGCACCGCATTTGAATGTGTCAGCCAACATTTGTAAATTAAACGCGCGTTCAAAAATATATTTACAGGGTTGCCACTATTTTCTAACCCAAACTCCCTGCGTTTTCCAGGAGGAATTCTCATTTTTATATACAACTTATTTTGAAGAAAGTAGTAATAATATATTATTTTTCATCAAACTAACTAAGTATGAAGTCGCGTGACTTATGTTTAAAACATGAAAGTGAAAGATTGATGGAGAAATACATCTTCTGTCACTTCACAGCCCTGTTAAAGAGGGTACATGTTTGAATCTGCGTGTTTATTACTATTCAGTTCAATTTACATATATCCAAATACTTATTTTAAGATTTTAGTTAAATGCCCAAGATTAACCAAATTTCCAGTAATTTTACAATATTTTGAAAAGCTCCCTGTATTTTTCAGTTTTTTTTCTAGGCACAAAAAATTCACCGTGTTTTTTCCGGTTCGTGACAACCCTGATTTCAAGCCTTAACGCAAGGTATTCTAATATATCTTTAAATACCATTTAAATTACAAATACACATCTAGGGCTGATCTAACATTTAAAAAAAACACGTGGTCGTGATAGTAACAGGAACAAAAATTTGGCTTCTGGGGTGACTCCAGCCGATTGTAATGATATGGAATTATAGATCCTAATAATTTAATATTCACATTTATATTCAAAATTACGATACTATAAATGAGAGCGGGTAGTAAGATTTATTTGTGTTAAGTTGTTAAGTTGCAAGGTATGGCGACATCTTTCTACGTCTCTGTTTGAAAGGACAACGCAGTTTTATAGACAAGAACGCACCTGGATAACTGCACCTTTTTTTTTTTGTCTAAGAAGCTTCGAGAAGGAAATGTCGCTAGATATACCTCTTCAGGGTACGCATCTACTTCACTTTCCTTCCTGACGAGGACCCGTGTAGGTAGAGTCATTGAAATCTTAATCCGTGTTCTAAATCTCACGTGTAGGGAATTATTGTGTATATGACGTGATAGTCGGGGTTTTAAATTAAAATTTAAAACGTGAGAAATATCTAGCAAAAAAAACTGTTTATCTACTTAAAATAAAAACTATAAAATACCAGAACTTTTAATTTATAAAATAAGACATCATTCCTTTTTAATTACTATAATACAGGATAGCAAACTTGGACCCAATCCAATCATTATATCAAATATCACACTAATGGGGTGAACAAACATTAATATATCAGGCTAGCTCTCTTAAACGCTGTACGGTTCCGGAGAACGATCTGTATTCTATAGTTTAAGTCGATAACCATCAGTAATAATAATTATCCAAAATAAAGAAAAACACGCCGAATGAACTTAAGGTTCGAATATTATTGTTTGCCAGTGAGAAGAAAGTCAGAGGGTGAATACCAGTTAGGCGTACCAATGGTGGTTTTTACTAAATTATTCTCCATTATTCCTGAATATAAATTCAGGTATATTACCTCTAAAATATATTTCTCATCCCCTACTCCCCTAGGAATATTAAACGAGTGTAACCCGGATGGGTAGTAGATGCGGTGCAAAATAAAAATAAATTTTACTAACTATACATTCATTCTTCAAAAGTGGACACAGAAAAGAACAAAACATAATCAAGTAAATATTTCTATGCTTTACAAATACATTTTAGTTCAACATACATTTATTTTCACTAAAGCACGATTATATATATTAATACATACCTAAATACGCCACTCCTTTACGGGTGGGCAATAAACTTTGCATATAGCTCAATAAACAACAACTCCGTACTTAATCAATCCTCATTAGCTTTCTACACACTTCCCTATTCTTGCCTATCCCTTAGATTCAACAACATCCAAACACTTAGTCGTATGTCCTCATTTATTCTTAACTTGTAATGTTTCTCTTTTCCATACATTCGTCCACAACATTTAGCCAAGTCTTATATGGCAACCCCCCCGTCCTTTTGATCCACACACTCTACCTTCATATATTTGCCTTGTCACTCGATCCACACTAATTCTCTAAACATGCCTAAGCCAACGTTAGAGGCTTTCTTTATAGTGACCTATTGGATTCTTTTTCAAACCACACTCCTTTAGCACCCGTTCATTACAGACTCTGTTCATACGAGTCTTTGCACATACGTTTTAAGATAGACTATCTCATTCCAATCGCATTCAACTTGCTCTTGTGTTTCACCTGACAAACCCACGTTTCAAATCCATAAAACAAAGTTGGCGTTAGCATAATTTTATATACATTATTCATTATAAATGTGAAATTGAGTTTCTTAAGAGGCAGTAAACACACAACTAATAAATTAACTTTAACCGATTATGTACCAGAAGTAAATGCCAGTGCGTCGATATGAAGTAAACTGAACGTCTTTGCTCCAATACGGGAGCATATTTTTAACTCAAATACACCATAAAACATATACGATCACATTATTTTCAAATTGTTTACAATGCCACGAACAAACCTACGAACGTAGACAGTTAGGCACGCATCCAAAACGGGAGCATCGCTACCACATTTCGCCCTAGAATGTTTTGGCAGATAACCAAGGTCAAGCTAACAGATCAATACGTTTAGCTAAAACAAAAATAAGATAAAAACAGTAGTATACATCTAGCTAGCACTAAACACCAGGGATTATACAAGTCCCTTGTAAATTAATTGAGAAATTCAGTTGAAAATGGTAAAGGGATAATTTTCTAGACGACTAAATATCAGCATTGACATTTTATTTGAACAGTTGACACGCCTAGCGCTTACTATGTAGTTGGATGGGATTTGACACTGACTAGTAGATTTGGTTGTACGGTATTATGTTTTTATTTATTCCTTATTAGTGGGTCCTGGTGCAGTTTTTCAAAATTTATCCTTTATATTAAGTCATTGTTAAAACGTAGGAATTCTCAAAAGGACTAAAATATAAAGATTAGTTAAGTAGAAAAAATTGTGTGTACCGCGGGTCCTCATATAAAAACTGGTGGGTAGGGATGAGATAGGGTAGATTTAATATTAAATTTACCCGCGTTTGCGTGGAGGAAGAGAGGGAAAACATTAATATTATTATTATTACTAGCACCGCGCCTTATAACCCGTTCGGGTGTTACGCACTTACGCTAATGTGCAATGGTAGGGTGATTGTGAGATGAAATGGAGGATCTACGTTTAACGTGAGATCCGAACCAGGTGGAGGCCTGGCATTCCACACATTCACAAGTTGTGATTAATACACGTCTTGTCAGAAGTGAAGGAAGGGTTTGGCAATCAGATAAATCTGTTCCGGGACCGAGGATTGAACCCCGGACGCCCAGCTTGGAAATTTTGACACCTTGCCCCTAGACCTCCAGGTCACAAACACCATTTAATAAAATTCAGCCTCAGTATATCCAACCAGGAGTAAAGTCTCCATTTCACCATCACCATCCCGACAACCCAGACTAAACGAGTTTGTTGCCTTAGTCAGGATGCTCACCAATGCGGGTTTGATATAAAATAGTTTATAAAATAAATATCTCCTTTGTTTAAGGACTCTTTAAATTAGACAAATATAAATCCTGGTGCCATATTTATATAACATTTTAGACCTCGTGTGTTGTCTTAGGTTAATCATCTTGTAAGTCAAGCGCTGATAGAACCCTACGTATACAAAATGAGCACTTACCACTCCAGAATAAACCAGTAATAATCATAATAATGATACATTATGTAACGGAGATATTGTTAGTTTCCAGAAGAGTACGTCACTTTCTTAACTAATGAGGCCTCCTATCGAAAAACTTAAACGTTCATAAATCCCGCATGATTTTAACAAGTGATTTGTTATTTCAAAATATGATTCATTGTAAAGATAGAGGTGAAAGGTACCAACATACCCCAACAGTATTAAAAATAATATACGTTACATAATTTAAATAACAGTTCGTATCGTTTTCGGCTACGCTTCAAGCAAAATGTCCGTTAAAAGATAGAGATGTCTTAATCAAATGAAGTCATTTTTACTTTCATATATCAAGATAATGCAATTTTTCTAGCTTGGGAATAGACAAATCTTTAAGTTTTACGCGTGTCCGAAACAAAACAAAAAATGGGTAATACAATCAGTCTGTCGGTCCGTCTGTCTATCTGTTCCTTTTCACAGATCTGAAACAGTTTGATGGATTTTGTTCAAACTTGATATCTAGATGTTATTAGGTAATACCTCGAAATATATATTTTTTTAAATAAAATATTTTGACCTTAGCCCTCAAATTAAGGATAGTTTACATATGAGTGATTCGAAATATTTTGAAAATGGCTTTATCGATTGTGTTTAAAATGGGTATTTGTTAAATATTATTTATAGTATAAAAAACTTATTTATATTTCTAAAAATAAATAATTTTATTGTAGTTTACTGATCAATGATATTTTTAAAAATTGAATTTTTTTGAAAATGACTAACAATTTTGTTAAAAATTGGTACCAGTGATTGATTTATATGTTAATTAATAGTGTATGTTTATTTTTCTAAAATAAATTAATCCAAGGGTAGCTTACTTGCAACAAATATAGACTTTTTAATTTATTTTTTTTAAATTGTCCTATTAGAATGAGTCTAAAATAAGTATATTGGTATATTTTTCCATGAAAAACCGGAAAAGTATTTTTTATATATTAAAAATAATTTTTGGGTAGTTTACAGTTAACTTATACTTGAAAATTTGAGATTTGTCAAATATATTTGAAAACTTTGGTTTATATAAAAGAGTGTTTTTGGTGATTAACAAGATGATAAGTTTGTCTCAATTGAGAAAACTTAATTTAGTGTATCATTCTGAAAATTGAAAATGACACCTGGACACGGGAATCGAACCCGGGACCTTGCTTGTACGCCCCGGGTTCGATTCCCGTGTCCAGTGTCATTTTTCAATTTTCAGAATGATATCTAACTGAACCAACTACCATTAATATAGCTTCGCTATTTACACTTAATTAATTTAGTGTAGTTTAGTGAAAGCTGTTCACCATAATTGTCTTCAAACTTTAATACACAATAGAGAACGTTTGTGAGATTTGTAATACCATTTACTTTACTATGGTCACTCAAGACTTTTTTTATAGCACCGCGTCTTGCTACCAGTTCGGGTTATACGCTTATGTACTAATTACTCTAATGGTTAAGGATTAGGAAGGTCATATTTAGAGGAAGTGTAGCCACCTTTGCGTGGAGGGAAAGTGAAAAACTATTTCGGATAAACCACCCTTAGGGCACCCGATCGAGAGTCTCCCCTTCATCGGCAGTCTAGTCTATTTCGAGAGTTATGCGTTAGAACACATGGCCACCGAAGTGGGTTCAAAACAATCTAAAATAAATGGGGATTGTTTTAGTGAATGTGAAACTTCAGAGATGCCATAAAAATTCAATGTGTGAAGGTATTTCCTTCCGAATAGGTGGCACCCTTAGGCGGCTATATAGTATACCCTGAGATTTCTCCTCCCACCAGACTCCACCAGTATGACGTTGCGAAGCGGACGAGATCTCTTCATAAAGCGTCAAATATTTAGACGTGGTAAACCAGCAATGTGTACATAGAACACGTGACCTGTTGGCGTCTGGTACTGATGTGTCAATGGCTCATCTCCTTTCTATCGTGGGTGCTTTATATCCGCTGGAATATTATTTACGACGGGGCGGTTGGAGAAGTTGTTTTTTTCCCCGTTGACAGAAGCTTCCTTGCTACGTGATTCCACTACCGGCCGCTGTTATATTTGATGTGTTATTGTGGAGTTTTTTTCCCTCCCCCTTTCTATAAGCGCGTAGCACACGTAAAATTGGGCTTCTGACGTTTATCTGTTAGCGTCGAGGGTCTACCCGCATCGTTGAGCACGCGGACTAAATGTCAGGCCTATATAGTTCGTTTTGGTTGTGAAAGGTAGGTTGATGTTTGAGACACAGCCGAGAGTACTGAGGGAGATTATTTACTTAAATGAACCCCGACACTTCCTCAACGCATATGCAGATATACTAGGTTGGTCCAGGGATATTTATAAAAAAAACCTATAAGTTTCATTGTATTTACGATTTAATAAAGGTCCAGAGTTATTTAGAATAGTTGCTTTTTATTTCTAGAACATTCACCTTTTATTTCGGATATTTAAAGTGTAACCGACTGATTAAATCAGCACAAGACTTATAAATAAACTAACTTAATTCTAGAACGAACATAACATCTAGTCCATAGTAGACATTTCATTGCTGTGAAATAAAACACATCATTGATAGATTTTTTTTTAAATTAAAGCTGAAGCTCAAACCCAGAAGGGGTCTGTCGGAATAGGCTGGTGTTCGGGCTGTGTGGGTCGTTGCCCCATCTTGCTGGAATCACACGATGTTGGTATCACTTCCCTTACGTTGCAGATCAAGGGATCAGAAGGATCGAACATCAATGGAGGTGTTTTGTAAAATGGCTGAACACAGTGTTTCACGATTTGTAGATATCGCCTGACCTCCACGTTCACCAGACTTGACAGCTTCGGGCTTTTTCTTGTGGGGCATGTTTAAGGCCCCCCGCACACGATCATTTCGGACTGAAATATCGGACTTATCAGGCCGATCTGTCAGTTTGGACTGAGCTGAGGCCTTGCACACACACACGGTCAGTCAGGAATGTCAGATCGGACTGAACTGAAGATGTGAATATAAATGGTCAGTCTGAAATATAGCGTGGTTGGTGCTGGACGTGTTTTTATGTTTTTTTAGCCATTAATATGCTGTACTGCAATTGCACTTATTGTTAGAAAGCGTAAACAAAAGAGGGGACGGAAAAGAAAATTGTGGATGAAGGATTATCTATTGAAGCGAGGATAGTATTATAATTTTAATAATCTTTAGTCTTTACATTCCACGAGCACCCTTGCTCTCGCCATACCTCAATAAATTCCAGAAGAAAGTCGTTCGACCAGGAAGCCATTGAACAAGAACAAGCACACAATACAAATACATTTTTCCAAACAATTAAAATGTAATATAGTACTTAACTTCACTAAGAAATTGTATCAATAAACATAGGAGACCTAAACCCATGCTGTTTTCTCCGTGATACTGGGCAGCAGACTGATGGACTGATCGTTTGGACTGACCTCCCACCCGCTCTCAGTCCGAAATGAACGTGTGTGGGGCCCTTAGAGTCATGTTAGCAAGTTTTAAATTATTCTTAATTATTTTTGGCACTGCGTCCTACTACCCGTTCGGGTAATACGTTTTCTTTTTAATTATTATATTAACAGCACTTAGATTAAATTAAGTTTATATACTATAATCAAGTGCTCGAGTGAGAAAACGATCTTGCCTTAATTTCAACCAGAGCATATATCATTATTATTATTAATATTAGTAGAATTATTGCATAAGTCATATATGTTAGAAGATTTAGCAGCTATATATTAAAATATCTCAAAAAACTATTTTTGAAAAAAAAATAAGCTCACAAGTTTTTGTCTAATCTAATAAATATATAAGAGCCCCCCCCCCCCCCTAAGTTGAATTTCTAATTATCTAGGTTGCTAAGTGGGAATTTGGTTCTTCCTGGTCTATCTAACCATGATTAAACCGGATATGGTAAAATGTATGTCTAAACTGCACTGATTTTTATTGAATACTCCAGACTACTTGACCACGATGTAACTCCTGGTTTAAATGTATTACTTATCTTAATTACGTGTTCGTTATCCGTGGAGTGAGACAATCTATTAAGAAGGTCCTCTACTTTACCGTTGAAACGCATCATAGACGTCCAGATGTTTCGCAACATCCAAATATTAATTTGTCATTTAGGAATATGGTTCACACATAAATGAAAATGTATGATACCAATATTTTTCCATACCATAACAACAACCTTAAGTTTTCAGTTGAATAAATAAAATAAAAAATGCGAAAATGTAAGATTAGCTCACTTTCAACGACGTTCTAAGCAAAATGCCTAAATTCTGTGTTTAGAGTGAAAGAAAACTAAATTTAGTTTTCCCTAAGCATATACAGTTATTTGTGGTTATCACCCAAACAGAAAATTCTAAGCTATTATAGGATTATTTTGGGTGTTTTGAATCATCAGAACGACCAATTTTATCAAAGTTTTTTCTTTAATTAAACAAGACGCTGACTTTGAATAACGGAACGATCCAATATCAAAGTTACTTTTCATGGGAAGTTCATAAAAATTAAAAACATAAAAACTAATTTAAGATATTTTCAAAAAGGTCTATAACAATCATTATCGATATCATCACTTAGAAATCAAACTAGAATACTTTTCAAGCGAATGGTATAGTACATTGAGTGGGCTCTCCCTAGGCACGCAAGATAGATATTAAGATAGTTTCGTTGTCTCAGACCATCCATTCTGTTAAACACATAAAACACCTAATGAAGACAAGCCACGTACTCTACGCAATCCTTTAATAAACGGAGCCAGTACAAAACATTGCAGTTACCTGCGGCAACTTAGAAGTATGGAAGTGGATTTCATTAGGATGAACATTTAATTGTTTTACAATTAATATTACCTACATCGGGGCGGGAGGAACAAAATGCGTGAATTATTGAATAGGTCAATTTTATAATTTACATTGATATGAAAGAACAAAAAATATAAAATTGTGTATGTAATTTATTCTTAATCCAAGACCAAATATAATACAATCATTGATAATTTTAATTTCTAACATAACTTTTTCTATGTTTTGAAATATTTGGCGAATATCACGTGAGCATGGAAATCAAATTCAGCACCCTTTTATTAGGTTCCCGTTCCAAAGTGTATATTTTCATTATTGAAAAATGTCACTAAAGGGCTGTTTCAGTGACCTAAGACTTAATACCTTTTTATAATTACATTTTTAATTGAAATGGATACCAGCCTTCGAATTTTTATCTTCCTAGTTGGGTGGTACTTTACTACTTACCTTTCATACCGGAAATAGTTTAGCCAGCCTTGGTACTAAAATGAATGTTGATGTAGGTGTACTTGCTTACCTGGAAATAAAAACAAAAATTGATACAGTTTCTACTTGATTACCTGAAACAAAAATAACAAAAGTTGATACATTTAACTAATATATTTGTGGAAGGATCTTTCCTTTAGATATAAGCTTGTGTACATTATAAAAAAGGCTACCCGAATCGATGATCACGTGGAAAAAGGTGTCAAATTCGTTAGTCTTGTTTGCAGGTGATTGGGAGGTCAGAGATCAAATCCCGGATGAGTGTAATGAGATCTTTTCTCTAGATGACTTCCCACTCTACCTTCCTGCCATTCGGGTGCATTTCTTCTAAATTATACCTTCCTCATTCATACCACTTAAGTGTGAAATATATTTAGCTTGCGTAGACCCGATGCACAGTAAGTAAAATAAGGCTACTTGATGGAGAAAAAAAATTCACTTTAAGTACGTATTATAGAAAATCACAGTTTTTGAAAAACCCTCTCAGTGTAGTTTATTGAGTCCTAGCTTTACAGACCCTGGTCTAGCACATCTGCTAGAGAATATTTTATCCTGTAGTTTTGTCTCTTACAGTATACAGGGTGTACCGTAAATGTGGGACCCGCTTCAGCAATGAGCATGAGTTACAAAACAATGAAAAAAGTAAATATAAAAATTTGTCCCATTTGACCTTGTGTCGGAGCTATAGTCATGTTTTACTCCAGTAATGTGGAGTGACTAACATTATAAGAAGTGGTGAATGGCCACCCTCAGCCTTGAAATGCAATGCATTTTGAAAATTGCGAATTCTACGACACGACTGTCTTGCATCCACATTACTGGGGTACAAACATGAATATGACTGGAAACGAGGTCAAATTGGACACATGTTTATATGAATTTTTTATTAATTGTTTTGTATCTCCTGACCACTACTTAAGTTAATCCAAATGACACCCTGTATAATTTAAATATAGGCCTAAGTTATATTCAGATGTTTGTAGGGAATAAATTTTGAGAATACAAACATTCTTTTGCTTTTCAATATTGATAAAATGTTACTATCTATATTATTGGATTGCTAATATATATTTATAATTACAGCTTCAAATCAATATATTGACGTATGATTATATGAAAATTGTTTTAGTAAATTTTTTAACTGTCAAAACAAATTCTTCTATCTAAGTCCGAATGTAGTGGTATACGCCAAAATTGGTTAAAACATAATATATAAGTATATATATTTATACATACACTCCTATGTATGTTTATTCCATACACACATGCGTGGGTAACGGTTTTATACTGTTCACTGGTGTGCATTTCTTATATTAAATATATTAATTTTAGCACTGCCTCTTACTAACCGTCCAGGTTATAGCCTAACGCCTATCTACTAATTACGATAGTGGCTTAGGGACGAGAAAGTTTGAATTTAGAAAAAGCGTACCCGCATTTGCGTGGAGAGAGAGAAAATGGGGAAACCATTTCGGAAAATCCACCCTCGGTACACCCGACTGGGATGGAACCATGGTCTCCCGGTCATTGGTAGTATAGTAGACATATAGCCACTGGACATGAAAACAGTCGACTACGTGTCAGGGAATACATTTTCAACTTCATTTAATATTTTTAAGAAAAATCAGTCTTTATAAGAACTAATTTTAAAGAGTCAGTTTTCCAAATTGAAACCTTGGTTCCGATTTTTTTTTTTAAATAATATATGACCTCGATTCAAGTAACTCGAAGTAAGGATCGTCTCTTACTTCTTAGCTAAGTGGTCCATTGTTGGGTAAAGTAATGAGGTAATAAGCGCTTTGGAATTCAAAGATGCGATGATACGACCTTGACATTTATCACTAATGCGCGCGAGTGAGGGGGGAGGAGGGGGGGGGAAGTCAGCTTATTTTTTAATATGGAGATAAGTTTTAAGCATGGCTAAAACTACAGACAATATAAAACAAACTTAATTAATATTAACAGATTATTTCAAATCCCATTGGCTCGTGTATGAAAGGTAGTTATTACTGAAAAATAAAACAAATGGATATTGATTTGAAATTGGTGAGGTTATTACTGCACGACGCGTATCGGTGGGCACGTGGTCTAATAGTCGAGCTCATTTAGTCTGGTTTAGCAGTGTTGGGAGGTCGAGGATTGAATTCCACCCAGGTATACTTAGGAAAGTTTTTTCTCTTAACGGCCCCCCCCCCCCCTCCATTCCCAATTAGTGCATTTGAGTAATTTTAGCCCTGATGGGTAGTATTATGTGGTGGAAAAGATAAATATCTTAATCTTAGTCAAATTATTATTATTACTATTATTATAATAGGGGTATTTAGCATTTAGGCTTAATTTAAATACGTTGGAGTGATAACGAATTACTAAGTAACTTTAACTTGGGTAGTGACATTTAAAAATCTCACAGCTTGATCAAGTGCACAGTTAAAAAACACACACTCAAATGTCTGTATATATAAACATATTTGAGTGTGTGTTTTCTAACTATTCATATAAAGATATATATCATATTATATGCCTCATCAACGTTCCAGTAATGTGGACGGGCATCTAATATTTTAAGGATGAATAATTTGCTAAAATTTCTGACCATAGAAATATAATGTAATATTTCTGTGAATATGTTTTAATTGAGTATAAATTACTCTCCAGTGCACTATTTTTTGGTAGATTTAAAATTAATTATTTCAATTAATAAGTGTAGAGAGATATTATTCAAGGTGACGTATTATAAAATGATATAGGCCTCTATACAACGAGTGAATAATTTCAGGTGTAATATTCTTTTTCCCTAGTTTTATATTTTAATAAATACTTATTAAATGCTACATTATTTGTCTTTCCAATCATAATTTCGAATATAAAAACTACTTAATTATTACAATTAAGTTTTTTTTTTACTATCACACTAGTATAGAAGTTAAGAAAAAATACGACTCAAATCACCTGAAATGTGATATAAAATACCGATTTTTACTGTGTTGCAGACACATAATTAAATGACTGAGAGTAATCGGAAGATTGAGATGATAATTTCCAACTCCATGATCTCATATTTATTTCTTATCGTGTAATCCAACGTAATCAGGCAAACAGCTTGTAAGACGCACATCAAAGTTAACAGATGAATCACCAAGTCACATTTAATAAATGAACTGAACAAAGAGCAGGAACACAAATTTCATTTCTGTATTTCTTCCATTCCTCGCCTTTTCCTGTCTTATCTCTTTCCCCTATTCTATCTCAGTTTTCGTTTCTTAGTATCCCCTTCTACGTTCCTCTTACCGCGCGACGCATTTTCTCCAGTTCAAAGATGGTGTAATAACTTTTGGCCAGACCAAAGAAAATGTAAGTAGGGTTCTATAATTAGTTTTGAAGTTAGCATTCATGATATCCTGCTACCTTATACTTTGTGCTTGAAGAAGGAGCACTCCATATATATAGTCCATTCACGATGAGTTCAACCCCCTTCTTTTTACATTTCTTTGAGAATCCAACTCAGCTAATAAGTTATCACTCACACTCGCAAATCTGATGATGATGATGAACAGTATTTTCTTTTAAATAAAATAAGTTGTTTTTTCTTTTAAATCGAACCAATCAAGTGTAACTAATACAATTAACTAGCAGCAAGTGTAAGGCGATTATCGTGTGATGTTTGACGATTCCTGAAATGTATAGCCTCCCATTATTAATTTTCAGACTTTTCGTTTAATTTGGAAAGTGGCAAAGAATATTTGTAACCATGTAACGCGACGTTAGTTTACGTATTTTTATATGTTATTATCATATTCTTGTTAATTTTTTACTTTATTGCTTTATTAATACAAAACTTCAATTTTCTCCTACACCTTTAAGTTGATTTTTCTATTAGTTTTGGAAATTTCTAGGAACTTATCTCCATTGCTCAGCTCCTCCAGTTTGAATTTTCAAATTTCCAGACTGTGCTGGTTATATGGGGGTGTCCCTCTACTTGCCCACCAAATGTTAGCGTTCAGATCATTTAAAAGTATCCCAGATCTTTTTGTACACACACATTTATACTTTCTTATTCATAGATAGATCTATTAAATATTACAGTTTAATCAAAAAAATTCGCCTTACTTCGAATATACTATATAAACTGTTTGACTGTAGGGCGTATACAGCTTCCAAGATCTCTGGGAAATATTTACTAGTAGGATATTTAGATTAACTTGAGAGTTGAAAATAAAACTTTGTTTGCGTTTTAAAATCATAAAATGAGAAAAGTTTCACAAAAAACAAACAGATTGTACAAAGTAGCCAACTAATAACAAATGTTTTATTAACCTCTTTTTATATGCATGCATGTGGAAGAAATATATTCATAATAAGAAATGTTTTTAAAAAGTTGTATCAAAAGTAAAATTATTAAGTTTCTAAAGTTAGCCTCCCTAATAAAATAGTCTATTTTAAATTTTAAGTGATAAAAATAAGTTGTATTTGAGAATCATACGTAACTTCCATTTAAATCAAACATGGTGAACATAATGCGATGAACACATAATTTTAAAATCATAAGAGTTGGTTGTCTTAATGCTAACGGGCTTGACTGGCTTACCTGACTTTAACCCGGAAAGGCTGGACTAGGGTTTGAATCCAGGTCGTTTACCATTAGGGGGAATAAATGAAAATCAAATCCTTTAACCATTTATATTTGTTTGTTTAGCGCATCTCTACATGTGAGACAAGTGCTGTTGGATTTCCTTTTGTTATTCCTTGATTTAAAAATGTATATAGTAGTAAATTAAATGCTTAGAAATTGGTTCAGGCCTAAATACAGTAAGTTTAAGTACTATTGAAAACGTATTCCCTAAATATAGTTCACAAAAATTCTCATTTTCGTAAGTTTGTACTGGTGACATAAGAAGCTTTGTTTATGTATTGTAGTATATTTAAAATAAATAGTACGACATATATCGTACATACTTTACCATATAGCATATTGTAGTGTAACGACTTACATGTAATGTCAATAATACCAAATAATATCGAATGGGACAAACACTCACCAACCAAGCGGCCCGCCCTCGGAAGACCTACGCACGACCTACACCACTAAACCCGGCCTCCACTCTCGAGAATAATGCCCGTCCAACTGAGCCACGAGTTCCCAGACAAGTGACTGCGAGAGTCGAACACGTGTCCAGCCAGCCAGAAAGAAGAGTTCCGTTTCCGGCCACGCATAGCCCTGGGCGCTTCGGCAACGTTCTCGAACATCCAGTTCCTTAGTTTGTTTTGTTTTCCGACCCTCCTTCTCCTTCGGTCCTTCCCCCCCTCTGAGAATTTTCATTTGTATATATACAGCTACGCCAATAAAGTAAAATCACTTACTACACTACAATCTCATGGATAAGAGGTGAGAACGGCGACTAGGTCTCGGGGATTATTAATATTCAAAGTTATAAATTCTGTTTCGGCGTCATGGGGGGAACTGTATTCTAAATTACCGTCTGGACTTCAATTTTGTAATTAATTATTTATTTGAATTGCTATGCCATGCGCTTCCCGCGGCATATAGAAAGATGTCGCCCTTCGTCATCCATTTTAGCTGGGATTCAAACCCAGACTTTATTATTTGTCGTAATTGTATATACTTGCTTATTATTTAAAGCGCACTGAGTGTCAGCGCGCTCCGGGTTCAAGACCCGCTTAGTAAACTTCCTTTTGTACTTTACGATGGCAGATGTTATAATCAAATTTATTGTTTAAAACAGGATAGTAAAGCGAGACTTAGCTCGCTCTTGCATTAGGGAAATGATGTTTATACGTGACGTCAAGTTATTTATGAACGTTTGGAATTATTGTTTTGTACTCCATTGCTGAGTGACGTCACGTAAGATAAAGCAGTTGTGGCTTATGCCTTATATTAAAATCATTATTATAAATACTAAGTAAATGTATCAAGGAGCTAAAGCCCATAAGACAAGTTTGGCATCAGAGATCCCAGACCTCGTATTATGTTGTGTTCTACACGCTTAGTGTTGTTTATATAATCATACTTAGGAGAATTTGAGATTGATTGTATTTGTACTTAATGGTCTGATGACTAATGGAGGTGCGCTTCACGCACGATGTTTGTTTTCTCAAGTATTGTAAAGTTGTTATTTCAATAATAAAATTTATTTTGTACAATCAGGTGATTCTTTTACCTGATATTAGCCTTCCTCACCCTATAGATATTGATAGATATAGAAGGGGAGGTAGCAAATGGTAGCAGAGCATGGTTTTGCCCTTTTTTATGGTCTTAGGTCCTTGGTACACGCCTGGAGAGATGTTGAGAAAACAAAATATATATATATATAATTTTCGGAAGGTTATATTCTATGTTTTATACACTGTACTAATTCCTGTCGTTATCTTGTTTCATACTGTCATTGGCCATGGCTCATCGACAAGTTCTTAACGCCCGTCTCTGTGCGTCTTATGGATGTTGCTGACCCCTCAGTAACCCGTCGTGCCCACGTTAGCCACCTTGAGGTGGTGGTGTAGTAAGTCCGCGCCCTATAAGAGGGGCGCGTAATGATACCTGTTAAGGGTCAAGTGTGTATATAGTGTAAATTATTTTTGGGATTTATTGTGCATCTTTATTATAGTAAATATTAATTTAATTGATAGAAGAGTAGGCCTACCCAGATTTCTTAAATGTATTAGAACTTTGATTATCGATGACTTGTGTCTGAATGTGCGATGATGGAGACTTATAATAAGCAAACTATTGCGCGTGTGCACGCCTACTCAAAGAAGAGAGAACTGTATGCAGTACATCTCCTCAGAGAACACTCTCAAATTTTCCGTGTCTATTGGGAGACATGATCTCGTGTGAATGTGCTCTAAACAGACTGGCCACGATGGACTGCACTTAGCAGCGGCCGTGTCAGCACCTTGTGAACGTTGGACTTGTGTTGTTGCTGTAATTGTGGATTTATTTTGTTCTCAGAGAGGTTCTGCCCTTCCCCTACCCCTCTCCTTCTGGTTCGAGTTACGGATGTTGGAGTAGTCCGGCTACTGAAGATGGATGCTGGCTGGCCTCTATACAACGGAGTGATTAATTTCAGGTGTAATATTCTTTTTCCCTAGTTTTATATGTTAATAATATACTATTAAATGCTTCATTATTTGTCTTTCCAATCATAATTTCGAATATAAAAACTACTTAATTATACAATTAAGGTTTTTTTTTTTACTATCTCTCTAGTATGATTGTTATCGAAAAAATAGACCTCATATACCTGAAATGTTGATATTAAAATACCGATTTTTACTGGTTGCAGACACATAATTTAATGACTGCAGAGTAATCGGAGTTTGAGATGATAATTTCCCAACTCCCCATGATCTCTTAATTTCTTTCTCAATCGTGTAATCCAACGTAATCAGGGCAAACAGCTTCGTAAGACGCACAACAAAGTTAACAGATGAATCACCCAATGTCAATTTAATAAATGTTTAATCTGAACATAAGGAGCAGGATCACAAATTTCATTCTGTATTTCTTCATTCCTCGCCTTTTCCTGTCTATCTCTTTCCCCTATTCTATCTCAGTTTTCGTATCTTTGTATCCCCTTCTACGTTCTCTTTACCGCGCGAAGCATTTTCTCAGTTCAAAGATGGTGTAATAAACTTTTGGCCTGACCAAAGAAATGTAAGTAGGGTTCTATTATTAGTTTTGAACGTTAGCATCTCGATGATATCCTGGCTACCTTATAACTTTGTGCTTGAAGAAGGAGCAACTCCATTTAAATAGTCATTCATCGATGAGATTCCAACCCCCCTTCTTTTACTTTCTTGAGAATTCCAACCTCAGGCTAATTAGTTTATCACTCACAACTCGCAAATTGATGATGATGATGAACAGTACTTTTCTTTTAAATAAAATAAGTTGTTTTTTCTTTTAACATCGAACCAATCAAGTGTAACTAATACAATTAATAGCAGCAAGTGTAAGGCGTTATCGTGTGGATGTTTGACGATTCTGAAATGTATAGGCCTCCCCCATTATTAATTTTCAGATTTTCGTTTAATTTGGAATGTGGCCCAACGAATATTTTGAAACCATGTAACGCGACGTTAGTTTACGTATTTTACTTTTGTCATTATCATATTCTTGTTAATTTTTTCTTTATAGCTCTTATTAATACAAAACTTCAATTTTCTCTACACCTTTAAGTTGATTTTTCTATTAGTTTTGGAAAAATTTCTAGGAATTACTCCATTGCTCAGTCCTCCGTTTGAATTTTTAAATTTCCGACGTGGGTTTATGGGGGTGCCCCTTATTTCCCCACCAAATTTAGCGTTCAGTTTTTTAAAGTACCCCAGATCTTTTTGACACACACTTTTTTAATACTTTTTTATTCATAGATGATCTATTAAATATTACAGTTTAATCAAAAAAATTCGCCTTATTCAAATATACATATAAATGTTGATGTGGGGTTACAGTTTCCCAAGATCTCTGGAATATTTATAGTAGGATATTTAGATTAACTTGAGAGTGAAAATAAAACTTTGTTTGCGTTTTAAAATCATAAAATGAGAAAAGTTTCACAAAAAACAACAGATTGTACAAAGTAGCCACTAATAACAAATGTTTTATTAACCTCTTTTTTATATGCATGCATGTGGAAGAAATATATTCATAATAAGAAATGTTTTTAAAAAGTTGTATCAAAAGTAAAATTATTAAGTTTCTAAAGTTAGCCTCCCTAATAAAATAGTCTATTTTAAATTTTAAGTGATAAAAATAAGTTGTATTTGAGAATCATACGTAACTTCCATTTAAATCAAACATGGTGAACATAATGCGATGAACACATAATTTTAAAATCATAAGAGTTGGTTGTCTTAATGCTAACGGGCTTGACTGGCTTACCTGACTTTAACCCGGAAAGGCTGGACTAGGGTTTGAATCCAGGTCGTTTACCATTAGGGGGAATAAATGAAAATCAAATCCTTTAACCATTTATATTTGTTTGTTTAGCGCATCTCTACATGTGAGACAAGTGCTGTTGGATTTCCTTTTGTTATTCCTTGATTAAAAATGTATATAGTAGTAAATTAAATGCTTAGAAATTGGTTCAGGCCTAAATACAGTAAGTTTAAGTACTATTGAAAACGTATTCCCTAAATATAGTTCACAAAAATTCTCATTTTCGTAAGTTTGTACTGGTGACATAAGAAGCTTTGTTTATTGTATTGTAGTATATTTAAAATAAATAGTACGACATATATCGTACATACTTTACCATATAGCATATTGTAGTGTAACGACTTACATGTAATGTCATAATACCAAATAATATCGAATGGGACAAACACTCACCAACCAAGCGGCCCGCCCTCGGAAGACCTACGCACGACCTACACCACTAAACCGGCCTCCACTCTCGAGAATAATGCCCGTCCAACTGAGCCACGAGTCCCAGACAAGTGACTGCGAGAGTCGAACACGTGTCCAGCCAGCCAGAAAGAAGAGTTCCGTTTCCGGCCACGCATAGCCCTGGGCGCTTCGGCAACGTTCTCGAACATCCAGTTCCTTAGTTTGTTTTTTTTCCGACCCTCCTTCTCCTTCGGTCCTTCCCCCCCTCTGGGGAATTTTCATTTGTATATAACAGCTACGCCAATAAAGTAAAATCACTTACTACACTACAATCTCATGGATAAGAGGTTTAGAACGGCGACTAGGTCTCGGGGATTATTTAATATTCAAAGTTATAAATTCTGTTTCGGCGTCATGGGGGGAACTGTATTCTAAATTACCGTCTGGACTTCAATTTTGTAATTAATTATTTTTTTGAATTGCTATGCCATGCGCTTCCCGCGGCATATAGAAAGATGTCGCCCTTCGTCATCCATTTTAGCTGGGATTCAAACCCAGACTTTATTATTTGTCGTAATTGTATATACTTGCTTATTATTTAAAGCGCACTGAGTGTCAGCGCGCTCCGGGTTCAAGACCCGCTTAGTAAACTTCCTTTTGTACTTTACGATGGCAGATGTTATAATCAAATTTATTGTTTAAAACAGGATAGTAAAGCGAGACTTAGCTCGCTCTTGCATTAGGGAAATGATGTTTATACGTGACGTCAAGTTATTTATGAACGTTTGGAATTATTGTTTTGTACTCCATTGCTGAGTGACGTCACGTAAGATAAAGCAGTTGTGGCTTATGCCTTATATTAAAATCATTATTATAAATACTAAAATAAATGTATCAAGGAGCTAAAGCCCATAAGACAAGTTTGGCATCAGAGATCCCAGACCTCGTATTATGTTGTGTTCTACACGCTTAGTGTTGTTTATATAATCATACTTAGGAGAATTTGAGATTGATTGTATTTGTACTTAATGGTCTGATGACTAATGGAGGTGCGCTTCACGCACGATGTTTGTTTTCTCAAGTATTGTAAAGTTGTTATTTTCAAAAAAAAATTTATTTTGTACAATCAGGTGATTCTTTTACCTGATATTAGCCTTCCTCACCCTATAGATATTGATAGATATAGAAGGGGAGGTAGCAAATGGTAGCAGAGCATGGTTTTGCCCTTTTTTATGGTCTTAGGTCCTTGGTACACGCCTGGAGAGATGTTGAGAAAAAAAATAATTATAAAATTATAATTTTCGGAAGGTTATATTCTATGTTTTATACACTGTACTAATTCCTGTCGTTATCTTGTTTCATACTGTCATTGGCCATGGCTCATCGACAAGTTCTTAACGCCCGTCTCTGTGCGTCTTATGGATGTTGCTGACCCCTCAGTAACCCGTCGTGCCCACGTTAGCCACCTTGAGGTGGTGGTGTAGTAAGTCCGCGCCTATAAGAGGGGCGCGTAATGATACCTGTTAAGGGTCAAGTGTGTATATAGTGTAAATTATTTTTGGGATTTATTGTGCATCTTTATTATAGTAAAATATTAATTTAATTGATAGAAGAGTAGGCTACCCAGATTCTTAAAATGTATTAGAACTTTGATTATCGATGACTTGTGTCTGAATGTGCGATGATGGAGACTTATAATAAGCAAACTATTGCGCGTGTGCACGCCTACTCAAAGAAGAGAGAACTGTATGCAGTACATCTCCTCAGAGAACACTCTCAAATTTTCCGTGTCTATTGGGAGACATGATCTCGTGTGAATGTGCTCTAAACAGACTGGCCACGATGGACTGCACTTAGCAGCGGCCGTGTCAGCACCTTGTGAACGTTGGACTTGTGTTGTTGCTGTAATTGTGGATTTATTTTGTTCTCAGAGAGGTTCTGCCCTTCCCCTACCCCTCTCCTTCTGGTTCGAGTTACGGATGTTGGAGTAGTCCGGCTACTGAAGATGGATGCTGGCTGGACCAACAGTAACGTGGATCGGGCCTCAACGTCATTGGGTTTTGAGGTTGGAGAGAGTTGGAGTGTCGGTGCTGTGCATAAGGTGTTGGAGTTCTGGGGGATATCAGAACGCGACTGCCAAGAAGACCTGCTACCTGAATATGAGGGCAGCTTTCCATGGGCCACTTGCTGGGGTCCGGGAGAACCGTCCCCTACATACCAGCTACTGACGACAGGGAAGGTACCGCCCTGCCGTTACACCCACTGCTGAGGACGCCTTCTGACCTCCCGTCAGGGGGGGAGGATGTAACGACTTACATGTAATGTCAATAATACCAAATAATATCGAATGGGACAAACACTCACCAACCAAGCGGCCCGCCCTCGGAAGACCTACGCACGACCTACACCACTAAACCCGGCCTCCACTCTCGAGAATAATGCCCGTCCAACTGAGCCACGAGTTCCCAGACAAGTGACTGCGAGAGTCGAACACGTGTCCAGCCAGCCAGAAAGAAGAGTTCCGTTTCCGGCCACGCATAGCCCTGGGCGCTTCGGCAACGTTCTCGAACATCCAGTTCCTTAGTTTGTTTTGTTTTCCGACCCTCCTTCTCCTTCGGTCCTTCCCCCCCTCTGAGAATTTTCATTTGTATATATACAGCTACGCCAATAAAGTAAAATCACTTACTACACTACAATCTCATGGATAAGAGGTGAGAACGGCGACTAGGTCTCGGGGATTATTAATATTCAAAGTTATAAATTCTGTTTCGGCGTCATGGGGGGAACTGTATTCTAAATTACCGTCTGGACTTCAATTTTGTAATTAATTATTTATTTGAATTGCTATGCCATGCGCTTCCCGCGGCATATAGAAAGATGTCGCCCTTCGTCATCCATTTTAGCTGGGATTCAAACCCAGACTTTATTATTTGTCGTAATTGTATATACTTGCTTATTATTTAAAGCGCACTGAGTGTCAGCGCGCTCCGGGTTCAAGACCCGCTTAGTAAACTTCCTTTTGTACTTTACGATGGCAGATGTTATAATCAAATTTATTGTTTAAAACAGGATAGTAAAGCGAGACTTAGCTCGCTCTTGCATTAGGGAAATGATGTTTATACGTGACGTCAAGTTATTTATGAACGTTTGGAATTATTGTTTTGTACTCCATTGCTGAGTGACGTCACGTAAGATAAAGCAGTTGTGGCTTATGCCTTATATTAAAATCATTATTATAAATACTAAGTAAATGTATCAAGGAGCTAAAGCCCATAAGACAAGTTTGGCATCAGAGATCCCAGACCTCGTATTATGTTGTGTTCTACACGCTTAGTGTTGTTTATATAATCATACTTAGGAGAATTTGAGATTGATTGTATTTGTACTTAATGGTCTGATGACTAATGGAGGTGCGCTTCACGCACGATGTTTGTTTTCTCAAGTATTGTAAAGTTGTTATTTCAATAATAAAATTTATTTTGTACAATCAGGTGATTCTTTTACCTGATATTAGCCTTCCTCACCCTATAGATATTGATAGATATAGAAGGGGAGGTAGCAGTAGTTAAGACCCAAGTTTTCAAATATCGGCTTTAAGTATATTCCCTTTAAATAAGTTTACCACAGAAAAATTGACATAAGTATTTGGTAATATTGTGAAAAGTTTTTCAGATAAATATTTGAACAACATTTGTGAAAGTTTTTTTATTTTTTATTTTCAAAATTCAATCCTTAGTAAACTACCCTAAGAGAGGATTTATTTTAGAAAAAAAAACCTAAATTATTATTTATTACACAAAACGTTTTCCAAATACCTATTTTGAGAAAAGTTGTAAAGGCTAAATTTCGAAATATTTCAAATTTCTAAAAATAAGTTTTTAGTAAGATATCCTAAAAAATTAACAAATCAGTTTTTTATCTTTGAGTCAATCCCCCCCTGTACCCCCAAAAACCAATTTATACAGTTATATAACGTGTAAAACAATTTCCTCGTACCTAATTTTAACAAAATCGTTAAAGTAGCCATAATTTTATAACATCTACATTTCCAATTTGAACAGAGGTAGTTAAACCAAACCCTACTTGTTTTAGTTGGAGGGAAGCAAAAAAGTCAAGCTCCATCTAAGCCTTTAGGTCCAAATTTTACACGATTACAATAGTGTTTATATATAATAAGAAAGTTAAAAAACACACACACACGGTTGAATATTTTATTTCTCGAAACGTAAGTAAAGTTTTATTGAAATTTGCTATAGATTGTTTTATTTATTTATATATATATATAGCATTTAGTTACATTAAGGGGTGGACCTAAAGATATGTAAGGTAGAGCTTATTGGAAATTAAAAATCATTATTTGTGGAAGAATCGGAAAACAACTAAAGAAAAATCCTCCAAAGAACAACCGTATTGGGATTCGAACCACTATTCACCCCTCATCGATAGTTCAATAAATCTTGCGTGACGCTTAGACCATGCAACCACCTAAACGTGTCACAAGAATAGTTATTAAAGATAAATATGTCGATGTTCTTCGCTAAATCACATGACTTTTAGATAAAAGTACTCGATTATTCTTCTCTATAGGTTTTTAAAAAATTATTGCAAAAATATCCTAACAATTCATGTGACTATTTAAAATTTCATTGACTATCCATGACTTCTCCCTGCCAAACAAAATTCTCAAACCTTCCTAGTTTTTCCAAGTGCCTATTGACCCTGAAACTATTATTTTATTTTTTATTTGAGGCCTGAACTCTGAACTGACTGATTAAATTAAACAAAACATGACTTAAACACTAACTTAAATCTAGATCAGGCACAACATCCACTCCCGGTCGTTAGTTATCAGTGTGAAAGGGGAAACCCACATTTCACCAATGACAAAGGTTTTGGCCATGCCAGGAATCGAACCCAGGATCCTCAGCTCAAGAGAAGACACACTACTGACTGAGCTATGTGTCGACACTAAAACTGTACATCAGGGTAAAACTCTTTATGTCTATAGCGGCCAGAAAGTTAACGTAAATGAATAAGCGAGCCGGGGCGTAAGGAAAATAAACTCAAAATATAATAAAACTTTAATTATTTTTTACTGAATAATGAATGGTATAAAACTCGCTACACAACCATGTTTATTATTGGGAGCTTATACTATAAATTTAAGAATAGAAAAAAAAAATAATTAAATATTGATGTTTCTTTCTTAATTCGTTAGGCCTTTGATTCGGAACGTGGCACCTGACACTTTAACTAGGTAGGTAGCGTGTCGGCCTACTGAGCTGAGGGTTCCGGGTTTTTGATTCCCAGCACGGCCGAAAAATTTATCTTTCATGCAATGTGGATTTCCCCTTTCAGAGTGATGAATTAACAGCAAGGAGGCAGATTATTGTAATCGAGATTAAAGTTATTTTTATAAGTCGTGTGTTAATAATGTAAATATTTTCATAAATGGAAGATGAAAAACCTCAAATAAAAAAAAAGGTTGGAAACTCAGAATGAAATACTATATGGGCTAAACCAAACCCGTTTTTGGGTCACGGGCCACAAGTTTGCAGCCCCTGTTGTAAATTTGTGTTTGAATCTCAAGATAATTTTTTTCAGAAGTCCACTATCATAAGAAAACTCTAAATATATCCGTTTCATATACGAGGCCGTAAAAATAACCCAAAGGAGATAAGTAAATTTATGTATTCCACGAACTTCAGCTAATCCATTTTTGGTTTAATTTCAAAATGGCCTGCCCTAGGTGATCAATCATATGATGGCGCCACGCTTCTTGAGATTTTCATGCCTATGCAACACGTGGACAAAAAAAAGGGGTCAATATTTTTTAATTTTTTTATTAATTGAAAAGAAAATAGCTTATTTTTAAAAAAAAATTTTTTTAATTGTGATGTAAATATATTTTATGAATATTATTTTAAATATTTGTAAATAGGTCAAACGTATTGAGTGTGTTGATATATATATTAAAACATACACAGCAACATAAACTTTACTCTGAGAACTAAAACGTAATTAAGTTAATGTAAAAAAATAGAGTAAGCAAACAGGATTAACTAAAAATAGCCCATAATACGATCGAAAAAACTTCAATAAAAATAAAAGGTCGGATAAACTTTATATCACGTTTAACAAGGACGTAACTAAATGTGAAAAGTAGTGTTATAACTAATTCGCAAGGTGAAGACTTCCCGAAGTTTTATTCAAATGGTTATCAAAGACTTGGAGAATTGAAGTTTTCATTTTTGTAGATTTATTGAAAACAAACTTACAAAGACAAGTTACTTTAGACACGATAAGGGTTATGTTTGATTCTCACTGATAAAAAAATCATAAAGTTGTGACCCCAACCAGAAAAGCAACATAAGAGGACAATATTATTTCGCATACCTGACAAAATACAAGGGATACATTGAACCAGGAACGCTTTGAGTTTGTTTAAACATAATCAGGCCTACATACATATCGTACATGGGACAATTTAATGGCTACAAATTTTATATCTAAAACCTTGACTCTGCTATTCCCTACGTCTTACTGAACTCTATATTATAGGAAGCCCACTTTAGACCACCAGCATTTGGTATTAAAAGTCACAAACATTTTGCATTCTAGAAACATGTTTTACTTGATATATTAATTAAAAAGTTATAAAAAGGTTTCAATAATACTTCCTTATGGATAACTTTATAATTTATATTTATAGTATTAATTCTATTAAACAGATTAAGAGTGTAGATACAATTGTAAAATGTTTACTAACATCATTGTGGCAACATGAGTTTTCAGTTTTAAAATAAAGAGATTCCTAAGAAAACTAGACTAAACTCGTCCAGGCTGTGCTTCTATTTACATAAATGTGATAGGTATGGGGAAGGTAGAATTGAGAGGAAGTGTACCTGCATTTACGTGAATGATGATTAGAAAACCATTTAGGAAGAATCACATTAATAAACACAGCCGGGATTTGAACGCAGACTTCCTAGTCACCATTAAAACGAACAAAACAAGACTGACACCTTGGTCCATGTTTCCATCAGCGTGGGTAGCAATGTTTATCAGTTTTTATATCTATAGGTGCATACTGCATATAATATAAATTTTGTATTCAATAAGGTGAAAACATTTTTACCTCCACTTGTTGGGAAAGTAGTGTAAATATTGTGAAGATTTTATATCTTGAGGGTGACCTGGAGGTCTGAGGGTAAGGTGTCGGACTTCTGTGCTGGGGGTCCGGGGCTCAATCCATGGTCCCGGCACAGATTTATCTTATTGCCAAACCCTTCCTTCACCTCTGACAAGACGTGTATTAATCACAACTTATTCATGTGTGGAATGCCAGGCCTCCACCGTGGTTCGGATCCCACGTTAAACTGTAGGTCCTCCATTTCATCTCACAATCACCCTTCCATTGCATATTAGCGTGTGTACAACCCGAATGGGTAGTAAGACACGGTGCTAATAACAACAACAACAATAATAATAATAATAATAATCTATCTTAAGTTTTCAAAAGATCTTGACGTTTAAGGTGGGATTATAGTGAACGCGACTCTAGGCCAGCAGTTTTGCAGTTTTTTTGGTCAAAAGAAATCAAACAATTCTTCAGTAGAAACAGAGATTTTAATTTTCTTCACATAATAATATCAACAGTTCTTGAATATCTGTCCTGAGGGTCTTTTAATTTAGTGACAAATTTTTCTTAGTTTAAAAGTTTCTCATCTAATAATTCCGCTGTGTTCATGAAAGATATTCAACAATTTCTGTTGATATCACCGTATGAATAAAATTAAAATGTGTTTCTACTGGAGCAATGTTTTATTTAATTTGGCGAAAAAAATAAAAAATGTTACTATTGAAACTGCAAAAACACTTACCTTTTCTCGCTTCCCCTTCAATCCCACCTTTATGTGCCCTCGAACTCCAAGAAATGGGTTTTACAATATTATGTCAGATCTTTCCCCCGTATTTTCGTAGTACCTGGCTCTAAAGCCAAAACTGTTTTATGCTTTTAATTCATACTTGATATTTAGATGTTAGAACAAATCGTGATTTAGATTTTTAGCCATAAAATTAAGGGTAGTATAAAAATGAATGAGTTTGAAAATGTGAGATATTTCTAATAATACCTTAAACCATTGTGTTCAAAATAGTAATCTGAGAAGTATTTTGTATGGTATAGTATGTTTAAGTTTTTATAAAAAAAAATTTTTTTAGAAAGTTTAATGCCATGAATTTTTAAATTATTCCTTTAAAGAATGTATTACAATTTTGTTAAAAAAATCTATATTTGAAGAGTGTTTCATATGATTATAAAAATAATATTTGGAAATTTTGTTCCAAGCTATAATAGACTAGAAGGAAAAGTCTGTACGATTGTGTCTTACCACTTATTTTCCAAATATCAGTCTGAAAGGAACGTTTATAGAATTCCACCACAGAAATAAGTGGTCCGATAACAATTGTGAATAGGGGATTAACCAGGTATACAATTGCTATCATCTCTGCATGAACTGCATGGCTACTCTTGAGTAACAGCGTTTTTTATTCGCTTCTATTCTAATGGATGATCTTCGATTGAATGGTTTGAAAGTTTTGTAACCATGGTTTGTCGAGTTTCCCAGTAACTCCTTACTACCCCAACACACCACCTTCTTACATATTCATAACTGAGAGCGAAGAGATTCGGCTAAAGTTAACAGCGAGAGAGTGACAAAGCTTTTCTAAAAAAAAAAAAAACGTGAAATAATAATATTTAGCACCGCGTCTTACTACCCGTTCGGGTTATACGCTTAAGTACTAATTACGCTAATGGATTAGGAAATGGGAGGGTTGAAGTTAAAGGAAGTGAACCCGCATTTGCGTGGAAGGAGAGTGGAAAACCATTTAGGAAAAACCACCCCCAGTTCACCCGACCGAGATTCGAACCTCGATCTCCCCGTCATCGGCGGTCGAGCTCAACACGACTAGCGCGTTAGCCAACTACGCCACCGAGGCGGGTAAAAAAAAAAAAAAAAAAAAAAAAAAAACGTGAAGTTCCCCCAATGGTGATATTGGATGTAGGGGAGGAACTCGACCGCATCCTTCTTACAATCAACCAATCAAACGGAGTAAACTCCCTTAACCCCTACAGTGTACTCAACAACACAATACTCTACGGAAGGGAAACTAAACAACTCCTTGAGGCTTGACTCTTACACGATTGATGCTAACTTCACACAAAATATAAGACAACTTAAAGACAAACAAAGCTCTATCTTCTCAGTTTTCAAACACGCGCGTACCAACACAAAGACGATCAATCAAAACAGGGCGGGCGGGCTGCCTATGTCCTGGCGGAGACTCCAAGTTGCTAGAAAAGAAAAGGGGAAGAAGGATTGCTATCAACCCTTCCTGTTTTATACACAATTATACCATCTCAGGGGGCTGTTGTTACCAGCTTTCACCAACAGTCGAGATAAATTGCTGATTACTACCCATTTCCTATCTGGCAAATGCTTTTTCTTTTACATGATTTTTGTGCGGCCGTTTTACTACCCTGCCGGGGAATCCGTATTTTTATATATATGAACAGTCAATATTCACTCCCTGTCCTGCTTATTAGTATTTTTATATATATATGAACAGTCAATATTCACTCCCTGTCCTGCTTATTAGTATTTTTCTATGGATTACCGATTCTTTGTCACTTCCAATCCGTATTCATAAATATACATAATGTTCAAAAACTCATTGCCCAAATTACACATATAGATTGCTTGAATCAAAAGTAATACAAAATCCCTATAAACTCACATCCGGAAAACTATGCCGATACCATTAATTTGTTTTCAAAGTTTCAGCGTACAGCGCCGGGAGAGCAGAGCTGTTCAAGCATGCGTGTACAATAGGTTGCATAGGAGCTAGGCTCGCGGCACTAAACACCTCAACATTTTTGAGTACGGCAGCAGAACATACCACAATTAATAGTAAACAACACACCTGTCCATCTAGGAATGAGAATACGTTCTGAGGGTCATCATTAACGGTCATACATCACAGAAAGTGCTTCCCATTATTGCATGTGCAGGGCCGCGCACCTAACTCCTATGCAACCTGGTGTACACGCATGCTTGAACAGCTTTGCTCTCCCGGCGCTGTGCGCCGAAACTCTGAACACAATTTAATCGTATTAGCATAGGTTTCCGGGTGTAAGTGTATTGGGATTTTGTATTACTTTTGGTTCAAACAAACAGCTATATGTGCAGTTTGGGCCATGAGTTTCCAAACATTCTGTATTAACGGTTCTTAGTCACACCCAGTAAGGTCAATAGCATTATTCGATATATGATCGATTAGTCACTTCCGTTGGACTGAGAATCATTTGAGAGGGAGATTTGAAAAATGGGTGTGACGACCGAGTTAAGTAAGAGTTCAGTGGAATCACTTTCGTTTTCTGCTGTAATAAACATAGCACCCAGTCTCCTGGGCGTAAATCCGTTAAGATAAAAGGGAATATCAATATTTTGAACAATAATAAGTTTCTAAGCCATGTTTGAATTGGACCAAGGATCCTCAAGGCGCTAGAATAAATTTATCAACGGTAGAAACCAAGTAGGTTTATAGCGTTCCTGAGCGGAGCTGTCCATCATTAGGAGAACAAACAGGGAAGGAGAAAAAATGTGTGTTGTGACCCTCATTAAATCACATTATTGTATTGGTTACCATCCATTCTACGCTCCTAAACCAGTAATACTTACCGTTACCCGGGCATTTATCTCTTAGTGATCAACCAAAATAAGTGCCCTTGTTTTTACATTTCAGAGTGTAAAATAGTTTACAAATTTATTTATGTATAGGGCTATAGATAATAGTTTTATGTTAATTCCAGTAAAACCCGCTTTAATGGCATAATGGTATAGCCTTAAACAAATGCCCTTCCCGTATTGAGGAGAGAGAGTAGAGGAAAAACAAAGTGAACGAACACCGGTGGAAAAAAATATCACTACCACACCCCGTCAATATTTTACCTCCAACTTCGTGTCAACGGTGACCAATAAAATGTGAGTCGACCAAATTATACTGCTAAGTCATCAATGAAAGGAGGGAATTTATTTTAAAACTTGGTATGCTCGTAAATTTAATATATTGCTATACAACGCTGGCTGTCTCATAAGTGAAGTATTATTATATTATTATTATTATTATTATTATTATTATATATTATCATCATTATTAGCACCACGTCTTTACCCATTCGGGTTATACGCACTTACGCTAATGTGTAATGGTAGGGTGATTGTGAGATGAAATGGAGGACCTACAATTTAACGTGGGATCCGAACCACGGTGGAGGCCTGGCATTCCACATATTCACAAGTTGTGATTAATACAAGTATTGTCAGAGGTGAAGGAAGGGTTTGGCAATCAGATAAAGCTGTGGCGGGAACGCGGATTGAACCCCAGACCCCCAGAACAGAAGTCCGACACCTTACTCATATATAACCTTACCCTTATATGTGAAGTAAATACATTTTTTGTTGCGCTAGTCCAGTGGCTTGGTTACAGCCTATCCACGGTAAGAATGGTGGTAGCTTGACAGCTAGCAGAAAATGTTTATTGCAAACATTGGTTGAAAGTTTGTATGTGGAAATAAAATAGTTTTTTTAATAATACTGTATCATCAAGTGTTATCAAAATATTATAATAATCCTTCCCTAAGGATTATAATATGATTGGCTTTTTTAGTAGCTAATTGAAAGTAAAAAAATATACTAAAAAGATTATTATGTTTTTGGTTTCGTGATGGTGGCAACAAGAGATTATAGTGCATGAAATAATAAATTAAAAATCAGTATATTCACATTTGTGTCTTCTTATAGATGGCCGCCAAAATAGATGAAAGTTTTTTAATAGCTTGGAGAGAGAGCTATGCGAAATATTAGTTTCAAAATAAAACTTTCTTTTGTAAACACATGAGCATAAACACAGCCAAACACGGGCTGTACAACTTCATCAAAAGCCCTGATTTCATCCAGTTTGCCATCTTGATCCTCGAAAAGATGGCAGCCTTTTTTTTAGAAGCCCTCGTTAGTGAAGCATTTTAAAGTGGACTACAGACGTCGCGCCGTTTCCACAAAAAAAGAAACATCCAAATGGTTATTTTCAAAAGCTAGTAACTAACTAAAGTAAAAATGCTTACAAGAAAAAAAATCATTAAAAAAATGTTTGTTGTGAAAGTTTTGACTGCCAAAAGTGACTGCAGCTAAACACATGGTTTTGCAGACCATATGGTTTGGCGAATGGATACACGATATTATATCTGGTAGCTTCTACTAGCTGTTAGGTCACCTGCACTACTACGATGAATAGACTGCACTATTTGCACTAATGTGCTGGGTATGAAAAAGGTTAATTGAAAGTAGGAAACCATTTAGGAAAAACCATCTCAATGCACCTGACAAGGATTCAAACTCCGATCACACCATCATCGATAGCCTAGTCTATTGCAAGACCAAAGGTGGGCAACATATTGTTCAATTTAGCCACAAATGTGGCGAATAAGAAGTGAAAGTCGCCACACCATGTAAAAATGGAGAAATTATGTTGCTCAATCAAACATCTAAAACAACACAAACTGTTTGAATGTGTTTATTCAAGACGAGTACAGTTTGACTACTCAGTGACTGCCCAGTTACAAATGATGAAAACTGTTCAGATTGAAAATGTAAGACCATTTATCGAGAAACTTGACATTACTTTTGCCTGAAAACAGAGATAAAACCAATTGCAGGGAAAGGTAGTGAGGGAGTTGGGGGTTGGATGGCATCTATTATTGCGTCAATGACTCGTTTAAAAAGCAAAATGCTTCCAATTATAAGCGGGAAAATATACAAGTTAAAAACCGCACACGACGTCAGGAAAATGTTTATTTTACTGTGAAAGCTGGCAAACTCAAATTTGCCACGCTCTTTTGGACAATTCGCCACTTGTGGCGATTGGCAACAGGGTTGCTCACCCCGGCCTTAGACAATCCGGCCACCTCAGCAGGTAAACGAAAATATTGATTTGGTTTGTCAATATCCTCAGGAATTTTGTATGTGTCTAGTAACAATAAATAAAGCTTTGAACTATAGGGAATTTTTTACCATACCTTATATTAAATCACTAAAATAATTAAAAATAATTACAAACCTGCTGTATAGGTATGGTATATTTATTTATTTTTTATAAAAAGCAAAAAAAATCAAACATATCATGTATAGGCTACAGTATGTTACAAAAAACAAACAAAAAAGTAGAACTAAATTAAATAGAGTGAAAATAAGAGAGAGAGAGAGGTTGGGGAAAAAAATAGTTGATACCACTAGTTATTCAAAGTCCCATTTCATTGCTAATTCAAGGTAATACTGAGTCAAATAATCCCAAAAAGAACATGAGTTAAATTGTCAATTTCAAGAAACAAATATTAATGTCAAGAAAAACTATCTTTGTACAAACACATAAATACATTTAAATTCAAACAATTCATTTAGAATTATATTATTGATCATAAATAAATTAGAGTTTTGGTTGCCGATCACTTCAAACTAATCAAGAAACATCTTTGAGAGACGTATGTAACAAAAAAAAAAGTAAAACGTAAATATACAGACATTTTAGGAAAAAGTCCGTTTTGAAAGGTTTTTTTCCTACCAAATAAAATAAATATAAAACTAAATGATTGAAAATAACTTTTTTTTTTTGCACCGGGCTATCCGCATTTAGCTAGCCTGGTTTGGTAGGTACAGAAGTTGATAGTAAGCGTACCCACATTTTGTAAAAAGAGAATGGATAAACATTTAATAAACTACCCTCAGTACATCACACTTGTTCCTCTATTTTACCAATCATTTACACACTGCTCTTCACACCTAATATAGATTTACATTTATAACCCGCCTCGGTGGCGTAGTTGGCTAACGCGCTAGTCGTGTTGAGCCCGACTGCCGAGTACGGGGAGATCGAGGTTCGAATCTCGGTCGGGTGAACTGGGGGGGGGGTTTCCTAAATGGTTTTCCACTCTCCCTCCACGCAAATGCGGGTTCACTTCCTCTATTCAACCTTCCCAATTCCTAATCCATTAGCGTAATTAGTACTTAAGCGTATAACCCGAACGGGTAGTAAGACGCGTGCTAAATAATAATAATAATATACATTTATAGTTTAAGATACAGTCCACCTTACTTAGGAGTGACCTTACACGACAGCTATACCAAATTATTATATCTACTTTCCCGTATTCATACGGCAAGTCATATAATTTGTGGCTGCGACTTTTGACAGATATTCTCAATACCTACAAATTAGCATTAATAATGTAGTAAAATGTTATCAATGTTGGCCGCAAAAAAAAAAAGCTCTTTCCACAGAAATGGAACTCGAGCTTGGCTAAACCCTAACAACACTCCACGCCACGGAAGTAGCAGGTAGAGCCCACAATTCACTCGGTGAACAAGTAATCATTTTTCATGACGGGGTGTTTTATAAAGGAGAAACACAGTGTTTTTTTTGCAAGGGTTCTCACATAAGGTGTTCGCTGATGGCAAGAAGAATGGGCCTTCATACAATATAACGGACGGTCAAGGGCGATGATACCATGTGGCGAGGTAGAAGGGATGTTCCTATTGTTCGCTCTCAAGAGCGATGTGACACCGCTACGGGAGGTCCAAGTTTATATCTTATCTAGTGAAACTCGGAATTCAATAAAGAAACTAGATATAAAGAGTTTGTATTGGACGTGTTTCAGGTGAGAAGGGGGCGGTGGGATAGGAAACTACGTCATACACAGGTTTTTGGTGAGAGAACTGTTGAGGAAGATAGCGATGGGTGACATGGGGAGGAGGAACGATAAGTGTAAATGAGAATATAAATTGAAAAAGAAATGAACTCTCGGAGTAGCTATTGGGGTATAGCTTTTCTTTTTTTTTTTTTTTTGCGAAAGAATACAATAATTTGTAGGTTCCCTATTTGAAGAAGAGAAGAGAAACGAAACATGCTATAATATTATAATATAAACAGCAAAATAAATATGAACGTGACAAATATGGGCGTAGAAAAGTCCTCCATCAGCATGAAAAAAAAAAAATTCTATGTCCAAGGTGACAAATATAGGAGTAGTTTAAGATTTATAAAAAAAACTGAAGCAGGAAAAATTGTGTAAATAGTAGAAATAAATATTAAAGCAGAATAAAACTGCTTAGAATAGAGTTAAATAAGATCCACTAGTCAAAGTTTAGAAATAACGTAAAAAGAAAATATCCAAACAGGATTCATTTTCTGTGAGAAAAGTGAGTGTGAGTGTGTGTGTGTGTGTGTGTTTGTGTGTTAGTTATAAAATAATACACATAGAACGTGATTAAATGTTATCAAAAACTATAGCAATAGAGGTTTTCTGTCGAATACGTATACGTGGAAGATGAATAAATTTAGAAGATTATTGATGCTACCAAATAAACGCAGCTATAAAAAATCTAACAGAAATGAGATTAGAGAATTAAACTAAGTGCTAAAATACTTTAAAATAGAATTCAAAGTGGTAAATGGGTGAAAATATTAAAATTAAAAAAAAACACCAAGGAATACGGAATAAAAATTAATCGCAAATAAAAAAAAACGAAAAGAGATTCAGAGAAAAGGACACAAGAAATAATTGGCAGCAAGTTCCGACGGCCATGAAACCAGAAACAATTTCTCCTAATCGTATTCAAACGCAATGAGGGAGGCAAACAAAGTGACTCTCGTAAATGGCGATAAAAAGGCAACAAAATAAGTTTTATATTTCCGTTTGTGTGAGCACAAAAATACATTTTATAAATTTTCAGGGAGATTTACCAAATCAATGGGCTGTAAAGTTATGCGATTTTCCTGCCTATAAAAGATAATGGCACGTAAATGTGACGAGTTAAAATACGAGGCCTGAATAAGAGTGGTAATATATATATATATTATGATCAATTTCACTGTCGTATGCAAGCACATCCAAGAGATCATCTCAATGGTTTTATTAAAGCTCATATTTTAACACCTTTTTTCATCGTTTCTTACTACCCGTCAGGATATACGCATATTTATTAACTACAACAGTGTTCTAGGAACAAGCAAGGTTGAATTTCGAGGAAACACACCCGCATTTCCCAGATGAGAGAGATGGTGTCATTTAGGGGGGATGGGGTTAAACTAATTACACCCGACCGGGATTTGAAACTCCATCTCCCAGTTTACGTAAATTCTGCCTATTTCGAAAGTGACGCCTTAAGATGGATTCACACTTATCGTTAACATTCAGAGCACGGTAGCAGCACGGTCGGCGCACAGTCCTGCGAGTGAGAATCAAACTACGGTCTTAACAAGGAAAATACTGTTCGAGATTGTTTGCAGCACGATACAGTCTGTGCATAGTTTAATATAAATAAAAATGTTTGAGTTAACATAAATAAAATTTTTTTTAAAAATATATTAAATATATTAAAAAAACGCAAAGTTTAACTCAATCTGAATGGTAATCATACATTTTATACTCCCATAAAAGGAATCCCTAAATGCATTTTTTTTAATAATTTTAATACTAAATTCAATATATATTTGTTCACAAATATTTTGCGATAGTTACAACAAATGATCTAACATTCTTAAAAATAGTGGTCAAATAGGAACTTTTTTTAAAACTTTATGTACTATTTTAATTTATTTAAAACTTGTGTCTTTATTTTATGTACATCACATCTTAATACTCGTCCTGGCTATCTGAATATTAAATTAATAAAGTATAGATGAGAAATATATCATAGAATAAATGCACCCGCATTTTCGTGAAAGTCGAGTGGAAAACTATCGAGTTCAATACACGTCAAAACAAACCGGAAAAGGTGTACGTCTTAACCCACGTTCCTAACAATTCATCAAATTATTATTTTGGGTAGCATTTAATTTGCACTTTCTCAACCAACTGACTATATCAGTATATGAATTAGATACACCAAGCGTAACATTTTAGGCATGGTTGGAACCGAACCCAGGGCCCTTATTTCAGAAGCCAGACGCGATACCGACTCAACTAAGTTGTTGGACAATAACGCTTCAGTTAATGTACTATAGCACATTTTTTAATAGTATTTTGAATAATAAGTATTACACATTTCACATGTTAAATCGAAGGACCTACAGTGTAAAATAAAAAATTAATAAAAAATAGCACTAACAGCCATGCTCCAGCGGAATATCCACCTTATGAGAGGAGTCGACTTTCGGGCGGGTTGCCCTTGTCCTCGTGACAAATTTCTCCCTCGTCTTGTAATCCAATTCCCTAAATTAAACTCGTGTTATAAATTAGTCATTCATGGCACATGTTAGCACGAGCAAGGGAGGGTTTGGCCGTTCCTACACACGCTACCAAGGGTTAGAGACGATACGAGGTAGCCTCGTGCGGTGGATAGCTGGTCATACCCTTCATTTACCTTGAAAGATAGCAGTCTTACCAATAGAGATATGGCCCAATTTAAGCTGCCCCATATGGGAAGCAAGCAATATAAGCTGGTTACCTTTCAGTCTTACTTTGACAGATTACATCATGGCCCAATCTTATAATTGATTTAAATAGTCAAGATACTAAAGTTGCTAAATACTGGTTAGTGCCGGATATATTAATATCTATTCCTTAAATTGAAAAATGACAGCCGGACATGGGAATCAAACTGAAAACCTTTGGCTAGCTCCTGGGTAGCTCATTTTTAAAATATTGGGCACTAAACTAAAAAGTCTCGAGTTAAATTCCCGTATCCAGGTGTCATTTTTCAATTTAAAGAATTGGTATTAGAGCGCTATAACCGTAATCAACTACTATTATAGCTTGGCTTGGCATAACATGCGCATTCTACAGTTGCCTTTGTACTATTGGCAGCATATAGGCTTCATGGTTCTACGAACCAATGATAGTTGAATAATCCCTCATCGATAGACACGTGGACTAAGGCAATCAAACTCATCGGTTCTGGTTTGCCAGTAACAGGGATTTTAGGGTTGAGTGGACGCATTTTTTAATTTTTTTAGATCATTACACTTGAATCCGTCTGGTTTTGTCCCGCATTAGGACTAAATGTTTAACCCCAGCAGGTATGAACCAAGGATATTTAGACCTAGTTGGCCATTGCTCGACACATAGCTCCTCAACGAGTTTGGCCAAGGTCACAAGAATGCCCACCCACGTTTGAGTGACAGGGCAATAACACGATTTTACCAAGAGCTAGCATTAGTACCATATTTCAAACAGCTAGAAAAAAAATATTAATTTTATTTCGTCTGATCCCGTTCTTAGTGAATTAAAAAAAAAAAGCGCACGATCAAAAGTTTAAAGTTCCAGCTTCTAGGAGCACAATTTTTAAATCTTAGCCCTCTGCGGGCGATATATATCACGCAATGCTCATGACAGACAAACAAACTCTTCCATTTTATTAATAAATAGGGTCTTTTTCTACCATAATACTAATATACAAAACATATAGTAGTATCCAGGTAGGAAAAAGAGACCTCTCAAAAGGCTATTCGTAAGAAAATTGGGCCACTAAGGCGTTATGCTAACTGTGTCAAGCGTAGTGATTATGTATTTTTATTTGACAGAAGTGTACACCCGACCAGAGGCGTCCTTTAAAAGGATGGGTGAAAAAAAAGATGAAACTATTTCCAGCAAACTCTGAATAATACATATGAGAGAATGTTCGGATGGCTCCTATGAGGAAAAACGTGGAATTCACCTCCTTAAAGAGTCCTTAGGCCCTGAGAAATGACGTCAAGTGGACTGCCTGACAAACAGTAAGCCCCCTCCTACAAGAATCCTTACGCCTTGAAGAATGACAAGGTGGATTGCTTCTATAGACAAAGAGGAAGTAACCTTCTACAAGAGTCCTTACGCCCTGAAGAATGACAAGGTGGATTGCTTCTACAGACAAAGAGGAAGTAACCTTCTACAAGAGTCCTTACGCCCTGAAGAATGACAAGGTGGATTGCTTCTACAGACAAAGAGGAAGTAACCTTCTACAAGAGTCCTTACGCCCTGAGGAATGACATCAGGTAGACTGCTCCTACTGACCCCTCTAATCCCTAGACAGGGACGTGTGTTGCCGTGCTTGAAGCGGTGCTACAAGGGGCAGGCCTTGTTACTGATCTATATGAGGTCTGACCGATTCCAGTTCATTACCTGGGAGCGTAATAGTTCTCAAACTGCGAAAAAGCGAGTGGTTAATATGACAACCTACATATATTTAAAATTTTGAAAATCATTGTTTTTTACTAAATTATTAAAAAAATAGTTATGACAATTTTGACATGTCATCCATTGAATTCCAAACTACAAAATAAAGCAAGGAAATAAATGAATATTCTACTTTACAAATAAAAATAAATTGAGGTTTAGATTTAGAAACCTACTACCTAATTTTCACAGGCAGGCAGAAAAGCCACTAGATCTACTTTCACGTATTCATACGTCAAGTCATGTTATCTGAAGCTTTCACTTTTGAGAGATATTATCAACATCTATAAAATAACACTATTAATATAAATAAATGTTATCATGCATGGTTGACCGTAAAATTAATTCTTATTTTCCGTAAGTTTTTCTAACATAAATCCTACTATCATTACATATAACTTTTAACTTAATCTTGAAACTGCGACACTTGAGTTAATTTGTCGTTGATAAGGACCAATTACACATTTTCAACTAAAGAGTTTATCATTTTTAATTTACATAACCTTGAGAGTAAGTTTTAAATTTTATATAACCTTGTCATCTCAACGGCTTTTTTTTCAACAAATTCCTTTGCTTCCCCATATAGCTCACACGCACTGATAGTCACGTGTCTAAAGACATGAATCTCGCGAAAGACTGGATTTCCGGTGAGAGGGAGATCGTGTTTTGAATCTCGTTGGGTATACCGAGGATGAATTTTTTCCACTTTTACTTCACACAAATGCCAGTATACTTCGTTTAAATTATTCCTTTCTTATCCATAACCCATTAGTGTAAATATTCAGATAACCTTAAAGAGAAGTAAGACCCGATGCTTCCAAAAAAACTTTTGATATTAGCGTCATGGTTTAAAAAAAAACACTTAGTGTGTCCCTGTTATAATCTTACAAAATGTTATTTAAAAAATAAGTACCATTTGCTTTGAACCTATTCTCTTTCGTTTCTTTACTGGCAAATATTTCACGTCGACGCAAATATTTTTAAAAAAATTCAGTACCGTCATGATATCCAATACCTACACGGTAAATAGAAATTAATGCTCTATTTATCGCAGGGAACAAAGGCCGAACGAAACAAAATTATTTATTAACTTTCACCCTCACCCCCTGTTCGAGTTATAAAAGCATGTGAATATTGATTAATAGCTTTCAGCCGTGGTGCTGTCGTTGGAAGGCTGCCTTTTATCAAAGGTATGTCAAGCTGTCTGCTACCTGTTTACAAGGAACCGTCATTTAGCGAGAATACAGAGCAAACTTTCTCTCTGTTATCGCCAGGGTTTCGCAGTTAGATAAAATACATTTTACCCAGTGGCGTGACGTGTCAGGGTGAACCGGACTTGTTTAAACTGTGTGTGTGTGAGAGATTTTTCTAGTCACTCAATAGAACCCTTATTTCCATGAATTTCATCTCTGAGGGAACTGTATGATTAGTATTGGAAAATGGGTGTTGTAATTCTCTTGATATCGTCTTGTCCATCTTCCCTCAGTTATAAGACAAAATTTGCAACATCGGTTCATCGAAGTTGCCAGTAGCTCCTTCTTAACACCGCCACACTACCTTCCGATCTAACATAACTGAAAGCAGAGGTTTGGCCAACAGTTAACCAATACGTAACACCTGCACTTTCCTTGGAGATGAAAGGCCGATTCACACAGAAAGATAAGCTAAGCTAAGATTTGCTCTGCTAACTCTTTAGAAAAATAGCGGACCATGTATTTAAATGTGCTGGTTCACACAGAAAGCTATGCCTTGCTACGCCGCGCTGTTTTTCCCGATTGCTGGCCGGGAAATTTTTCTATCTCCCATCTTGAGTCATCTTACGTTGCGCATGCGCATAACGCAACTTTGGCTCCGTGTTTAACAGACGCAGTGCTGGTTTGGTGAAAACAACCAAAGAAGTGTTGAGTTTTATTTTCAGTTTGTTTCACGTGTATTTAAGTAATATTCTATTTATGTTTTATGTTTAATAAATTATTTTATATTAAAATTGAAGCGTTAATTGAACAAGTCAAACCTCCACCTCCTAAATTTTCTTCATCTTCCAAAACAACTGCTAACAGCAGTATCTTCTCTTCCTCAGTACTGTTACCTGAGCTCAAACAATACATTTCGGAGAACGCCATCATAACTAAACTTCATTGGAGCAGACCAGAATGAAACAAAACTAAATTCAGGAGGGAAAAGAGGGACCATTGTTTAGATTAGCATTCTGTGTGTATCGGCCTATATTCATGATAGCCAGATATCAACAGAAGTACATTTCCATGCAAGGTATTCACCGATTTTTGTAGGAAATCTGTTCTGAAAGAGTTTTTTCCTACCTAAATTCTGCTAAACAGTGTAGGATTATAGCAGGGAAATACAACTTTCAGAATGGAATTTTTACAAAAATATTTGTATATATAAAACCAAATAGAGTGAAGAACTTCAACCCGCCCTGCTTATCCTGGCAACAATCAATGGTACGACACTGATTTAACCGCAATAGCAACAGCGGGACATTTTACAAAATAAAGTTTCTGAAAATGTCAATAATTCAAGAACAATTTGGGTTAATATTTTGAATATTTAAATATTCAACAAAAAAATAAAAATGTGGCATGCCTTCATTTCAACCGTAGAGAATATATTGAAGCCATCCCTAATGAACCTAGCCAGGATTAAAACAAAATGGTTGAACAAAGAAATTCATCCCTATCTAATTGGGAAAATACTGGCAACGCAATGGTGGATACGCGGGCCAAATATCTGGCTCATATGGTCTAGTTCACCAGCTATTTCTACAAAGCTGTTTTTTCCTTCGACGGTTTCCCATTTCCCCTCCGCGGAAAGGCAGTTACAATTATTCTAATATTTTCGAACAATTTTGATGATTATAATAATTACACCTATTATAGTACCGACAGTAATGACCAGGTTCCGTATTTTAAGGACATGGTATTTTTTTTTATATCGTACATCAAAGACAATGCTCACGTGTGCATAAATTCTATTCTTGAACCCCGGGTCGTGTAAACTTTTTTAGACCATTATTTGTTTTTTGTTGTTTTTTTCGAATTCTAGGTTAAATTTTCTTGGTTTGTGTCATCTTTTGGGCATTTCTGAATCATTACTTAGTATTTATATTTTTTAACACCAGCGATATTCTATAAATACATTATATATTCCAACATACATTTAAACGCTCAGTAATGTCTGAAAGAGAAGACAATATAGGCAATGAGCTTTGTATCCTCTTTGCTTGTTTGGCTGTAAAATACACATTCCTGGTGAGGGATTGCAACAAAGCTGAGAGGGTTGTGTTGGAAGAGGATATCTATTACTTCTGAAACCGTTATTTATAAATCAATATTATATACCAAAAAAATGCAAGAGTTTATTTATTGGCTTTAATATAATATATTTTTTTAGTTTATATTATTTTTATAACGTGCGTATTTGTAGAGTACCCACTTAAGTGTTCCCATATTGACTTTTAACTACCCTATTATAGCTTTGCACTTGTCACTAGTGGATTGTTAGTGACATAAGAACTCAAGATTCATTCTTACTTTGCCTGCTCTCATGAGATAAAAAATATAGGGGTGTGTCACCTAAGCCTGTTGTAGCTTGAAGACACTATCTCGACTACGACGGAGAACGTTGTATATTAAACCTGAAAGTTTAGGTTTAATGGCTCTCATTGTATACGCTAGTAATTCGGGGGGGGATTATAGGTCTTTAAACGCACCTCGCCCCAGTGGGACTAATCCTGATTTTACGTTATCTTGTCGTCCGCTTATGCACAATGGGCCTTGTTGCGTGTCAAGTCTCTGGGGATTGGCCCAGGGGAGATCGTGGAATGAACCGGTCCAGGTGGCTTATTGTCAGCCTCCTTTACCCCCTCCCAATATGTTTCATTAGAGATTAGTAAGACTTGAAGAGAGTTTTTTGTTTTGTTTTTTTCTGTCCAATACGAAACAGGGATTGACAAGAACTCGACAGTAGCAGGTTCCATTTAACAATCGATATATATATGTGTGTGTGTTTTTTCCATATCATATATATATTGGAAATTTGTTCATCTATTTAAATTAAATGGAACTATTGCAATCAAGAAATAGCCCAAATTTTTGATTTGGCGCTTTCATCTTAACATATCCCAAGAACGCTAATACTAGAAAACTCAATCCGGTGGTCTCATGGTCCAAGGCGTCACACTCGCAATAGACTAGAGTGCCGAAGATTGGGAGATCGGGGTCAAATCCTGGTCAGGTGTACCGGAAAGGGTTTTCCTAAAAATGGTTTTCCACGCTTCCTCCGTGCAAATGCGGGTATATTTTCAACCAAATTCGACCTTTCTCATCCCTAACACATTAGTGTGGTTAGTAGTTTACTCATGAGTATAGCCCGAACGGGTACCTAATGAGGTGTGCTAAAAAAACAAAAAAAATACATTAGAAACATTACCAAACGAACATGATGGCCCAAACTGAGAAAGAGAGAGCGCTGCTGGACGGCGCTATTTTTCACAGTCGTTATTCGTAACGTGGGTCTCGTATGTGTAACATGAAGCATTCCACGGATTCTAAGATGGTTGACATGCATCTAGCGTATGGGGCGGGGGAATATTTGGAAAAAAAATTTACGGCGATCAATGCGTCGACTGTCAGGCATCCACTATGCAATGCTGTTGGCAATCGCTCCTCTGAGCAACTGCTGCTAAACAGCTGTAAACTAAAATGTTGTTCACAATTATTTCGGCCTTTCATTTATGTAGGCTACCAACAAATACCCTCTAGCAGCTAAGGCTACGTTTGCGAAACACACATCCACTAACGAATAAGGATTGTTCCTTATCTCTCATTATAGTTTGTACAGATAGTTTTGAATCACCGAGTAAACAGAACCTCATCCGGTTATTTAGCCTCGTGTTATGGAACTGTCCCTTCCTACAGATTGGGTCAATATATATAATAATAATAAAATAATAATAATAATAATAATATTAATAACAGTCTTTATTTGGGTGAAGTTAGGGTCAGCAGCCTTTTCTTATACTTAACACACATAAGATATTGTTCATTTTGTAAATGCTGGTTATGCTACATTTATGTTGTATGCTTCGTACATCCTGAAAGGCAGAATGTTAAAATCAATTGTTTCCACTATGGTGCAGATTATGTGATGGGAGCCCGTACTTCATTTATTTTGTAAGGTAGCAGTTTTACCTTGACGGAATATTACATGGCCTTATTTTATAGCACTAGTTATAGTGGAGCCAATAAAGGTAAGCCATCTTTCAGTCTAAACGAAGGACACATCTTTAAAAAGATTTCTGCTATTACAAACCGAATATTGACTAGAGGTGTTATTTATAAAATTATATAGCAAGCTAACATCATGAATGTCTATCTTTTTCATTGAGAAAGATTGGTAAATCAAGGTGGAGAAAGAATAAAACACATAAATAGGAAAATAAGGCTAGAGTAGTTGTGTAGGCTATACACTGAGGAAAAGGTGGACTGTGGTTGAAATAAATAGGGGAATGAAAAAAAAAAGGGTAGTTACATAGAGTTGTTGAGAAAGAGAGATATACGTGCCTAAAGAGAACGATAAAGAGGTAGCTAGATACACGGATTGATGTAGTGAAAGAAAAGTGAATAAAGTGGAGAGAGGGAAAAAAACCTAGAAACAGGAATTTCGAGAAAAAATGATGGTGAAAAGAGACGGCTAATCAGAACAAAAATTATAATTTAGTAGCTACGCAAAAATAATAAAGAAACTTAACTGATAGTTCTAAGAGTTAATGGATCTAGTTTCATATAATCATGCTCCCAGACATATGTCCTGCAGCTAGCACTTTTGACATAATTATGATTTAAATTTTCACGCTTTCTAGATATACATCTATTTTATTTGCTCCTAAACATTTTTTGTACTGCTTCTTACTATTAATCGTCAGGACTACCCAAATTTAGCTACATTAATAGGGTAGGTAAAAATATGGTCAAATTAAGGGAAAATGTACCCGAATTTACGTGAAGATACCCTCAAAGTCCTACACTCGAGCAATAATTAAAACCCAGCCCTAACAGTCCCCAGGCTCCAACACTTAGCTCAGTCGGTATCGTATATATCTGCTGAGCTAAGAGGTCCCGGGTTCTATTCTGGCATGGCCAAAAATTAATCATTATTGAAATGTGGTTTCCTCTATTTACAGTAATGAATTGAAGGGTGGGGCTGGATGTTGTGTCTGTTCTAGATTTAAGTTAGTTTACAAGTCGTGTGCTGATATAATCAGTCAGTTCCAAAAGTACACGTTAAATACTTCAAATAAATAAACGAAAATCAGTCCCAAAAAATATAAAAGACGACCATGACGTTTAGTTATCCTAAATGCAAATGCGGGTACACTTTTTTGAATCCTACCGTCCTCATTCCAACACCACTAATGTAAATATGCTGATAGACTTGCCGAGTAAAAAGAAGCGTTTATCAACAGTAATATAACAAAACATTGGAATAAAACTCTGGTAAACAAAACTGTAATTTTGTTTGCTACTATACTCCCTAATAATAATAATTATTATTATTATTATTTAGCACCGCGTCTTACTACCCGTTCGGGTAATACGCTTAAATACTAATTACGCTAATGGATTAGGAATTGGCATGATTGAATAGAGGAAGCGAACCCGCATTTGCGTGGAGGGAGAGTGTAAAACCATTTAGGAAACCCCCCCCCCCAGTTCACCCGACCGAGATTCGAACCTCGATCTCCCCGTCCTCGGCAGTCGGGCTCAACACGACTAGCGCGTTAGCCAACTACGCCACCGAGGCGGGTTACTCCCTAATCGGCCATTTATTAAACCGTTTCTCTTAATGGTCCCCTTCATAATCGATCATATACTTTTTTTTTTTTGAAAGAAAAGGTATGCTAGGTCGAAACAATGAAAGAAATAAGTTTTGGTGATAGAAAGATTAATGGCTAAAAGGAGTAGTTTATTTTGCTGTACTTTGAGCGAAAAAGAAATGTGGGATGTCAGCTTTCAATGAAAGTGCCATTATTTGTGAGCAATTTCAGCTTCGATCATTCTGTATTACGGTGCATCATAGATACAAGAAAACAAAGTATTGTCCTACAATCAATCACGTTGAAACTAAAGGGAATATATAAATAAAGAGTGGATATTGTTTCTAGAATGTTGTCGATCGTAGATGTTATAAAAATAAAAGATCGATCGTAGATAATTTGTTAAGTCATATATTTAATTACTAAGAACTGAATAAATTAAAGAAGACACTTGATTAAAAAAAAGTGTTTTTGAGGATTCAATAAAAATACTGTTTTTAATATAATGCGTGTAATATATTCACCGAGCATTAAATCAAGAAATTAACTATAGGCTACAATTACTCAGTTGGGGGAGAGAGTGGTATGAGAATATTTTAAGAGTAAAGAAACATAACCATCCAAATACTGACCCGCAACACTGGTCGGATTCTGGGTAGTCTACCTACAACCAGGTATGTTGTTTAGTAACGTGAAATTGGTTAACTTATTTAAAAAGCTATTTTTTTTATTCTAAAAATTGAAAAATGACACTGGACACGGGAATACAACCCAGGACCTTTGGCTTAGTACGCCAATGCTCTACCAATGAGCTATCCAGGAATCGTCCGTGCCCAGGTTATTCTTCACTATATTTTAAGGCAGAGTCTATTATGGATGTGCGGAAACTGTCGTAGATGAGTATACCTCACTAAAAGCATAAATAATAGCTTTGGCTAATTGATTCTTAATTTTTTTTTTAGCTAAAAACTTTCCGTAGCTTTTCTACCTTGCCCTCATATAGCCTCCCGTTAGGACTGGGATAATATTAATGAACAACGCATAGCTAAAGTCTAATTTTTATAGAAAAACAGTAGAATTCACCAACATTGATCGGAAGTTACTAACATTATCGGAAGTTACTAACATTTGACATTATAGAAATATGTTTTATTTGATTGATTTATTATATATATTTCACCAAAAAATTATAATAACACTTTTAATACTACCTCCTTATGTATTCATTAGTAATTTGTCTTTATATCATTAATTATATAGACTTTATAATGTAATATTTTCATCTACACCATGTTTGCAACATGAGCTACAAAAGAGCATAGAGTTATAAATTAAATGTATTAAACTTCCACGTTTATCTTATTAGAACCGATCATTATAAACCATAAACAAATTTTTTGTTTGTAAACCATATAAAAAAAGGCAAAAAAAATACTTGTTTCAAATAAAAGTTATTTATTTTTTATGATCCAGCGAATCAACACTATTAGCGTTAAGTATTCTAGTCATCAAAATAAACACAAACTCTCTACCAAGTCGCCATATTGTATTCTTAGCTAAGGCAACCTTTGAAAAAGCTCCACTTTGGTTCTTTAATTTAAATAACGAGGATATATTTAAATCACAAAAAAAAATTCCTAAAATATTTTAAAGTACCTAGCTTCATTTTACATAAGTTGAAAGAGTAAAATATACCGCGTGCTAGCCAACGAGATTAAAAGCGTACGTTTGTTTTCGTGTTTGTATAATTTGTGTTTTATTGATTACTGAAAAGATCGGATGAAAATTAACTAGATAATATAATATATTTTTTTTAAATACCGGTAATTTGTTTAGTAAAAGTTACTCTACTTTGGAACATATGATCGGTGAGATAGTTGTAAAGTTTATTTGGCAGTGGCTACTTTGCTTAAATCTTTTTTGAACTTCTTTATTCTTGTGTACGATTAATTACAAAGTGTTTGTGGCAGTGATATATATTTATGACATATTTAGTTTTCAATTTTATGTTAATATATTTTCTAAACTTCATATTGCGTGTGTATCAAGAAAAGAAGTGGGCCCCTAACCTTTAAACTTTTTGCACAATATGTGCTATGCAATAATCACTCTTAATTATAGTTATGCATTAATATAAACACGGCCTAAGTTTGAGAAACTTCCAACCTAGGTTTGATTCGAACAAGTCTATCCGATCATCTCGATGTGGTTGGGTAGGCCATTAAGGTGGGGTGGAAGGGAAGATGAGTTAATGGCAGTTTAATTTTTGCCAAAATAAATAAAATATTTCCCCTAAAGAAACACAGAGTTTAATTTTCTTCACATGGTGATATGAACAGTTCTTTAATATATCTTATGAACATAGCGGCAGTGGATGACAAACTTTTTAAATTAAAAGAAAAAGTTGGCATTCAATTCCAGGACACCCTTGACAGATATTCAAAAACCATTCATATCACCATGTGAAGAAAATTAAACTATGTTTCTACTGGAACAATAAAACTTATTTGATTAGTGTTTGCCAAAAAATTGTTTTGATATAAAAACTGTAAAAAAAAAACCTTTCATTTAACTCGTCTTCCCTCCCCAACTTAAATATAAAACCTTAGTTGTCTTACCCTTACAAAAAGGCAAGTGGGAAAAAAACGTCAGTTTCATCTTGTATTGTTTTCTGGGTGAATGAGACGTAGCTCGAATCCTGGTCAGGTGTACTGAGCTTTTTTTTCTATGCATAATTCTTCGCTCTCCCTCTAAAAGGTTTGGGTACATTTACCTGCTGATATATATATATATATATTATATATTCCACTATTGTATACATGTACGAATATCGGATGGGTAGTAAGACTTGGCTGTACGGGGGTGATTAAATAAAAAAAGTATCTTTCTTTAGCCATCATGCTCACAGCTCAAAAAGCAGTCCAATTTTCAAATGAAGAGCCTTTCAATATTTGTTTTCTGTCAAAATCTATAATATTTTACTATATCATTAATTTAATGTATAGTTATTGATAATATAAATACCAAACATTAGAGATGTAGATCTCATTACTTGACGTATGGATACGTGAAAACCGATGTAGTAAACTCTTATAGCTATCAGATAAGGTCTTTACTATGAAAATTACAGTAGTTATTCCCGATTTGTACTGAAAATGTACGTCATAAATAAACACATAGCTGATGTACACATTTTTTAAATAAAAAAATAAAATTGTTTAATCTAAAAACAAATTAATCGCTTTCTCTCTAGCGTTACTACTCTAAAATATATTTAAATCACGTTAAGCACACAAACAAAATGATCCATGATGCATCCAAAAGCCGAAACAATCCTCCCTTCTAACAAAACACACAAATGAAAATAAAAGTAACGAAAACCTCCAACGTAATACCACCGCCAGAGATAAAACCCCGACGCTTGGGTTGAAACAGCGTGTTTGATCCTATGAATGATTCACGCTGTGCTGTTTGTGTGGCGTGGTACTGGTACATCCTGCTGTTGTGGTCGCCCCCTGAGCTATCCATCAAGGGGTAGTTTAGCTCCGAGAGTTCCATGAATATCATTATACGGTCTTGCGGCGTGTTACTCAGCACCAAGAGCTACCATTAAAGCTTGATTCACAGGTCCACCGAAAATAGAGAGCAGAATATGCTTGAGTGTCCCCGCAATCCACACACTGTTTGTTGGCCCATGATGCATTGCAGTGCAGACTTAAAACATCTGATTGTAAAAATATTTTATTTGCTAGTGTTTAAGGGTGCTTTTAGAGTAGGCAAATGGTCGATCTCAAGGATATTTTCAGTCGATTACGTAAGCAATAAATATCAAATACAATTGATCGGTAATTTTACAAGACAACCAAACAGTTGCACATGAAAACGTGCATTTTATTTACTCTAGAAAGGTGGTAGACACAGGAATTTGAGGAAATATTAAACTCAAGATTAAGAAAGGCAAAAAAAAAAAAATGTTAAAATAGAATGAAGAAACTATGGGTGAAAACTTAGATAAGTCTCCAAGTCAATCGGTTCCCAAAAGGTTGTAGACCCTGTTTTAAATCATAATAATGATGATAGTGTTTCGTGGCACAATCCATAATATCGATACACACGCTTTCCATTAACGGGACATTTCAAATCTCCCACAACAGCCAACGGAGCTGTCTGCTTGCTTCTAGCTCTATAGCGCACGCGCACTGATTTGAGATGGTTGGTTTGGGGATTTGATCGAGTCTCCCGTGATGAAGATCTCAGGCAGAGTGGACTAAGTAGAGATTAGTTTAACTTTAGCAGAACAGCTCACGCCGATGAGGAGGAAATCTTCGTATTGGTTTAGAGCTCGTCACGTGACCCTGTATCTGTGCTTGGTTTTTCGGCGAACGTGTGAATCTACAATCCCAACCATGATGTTGGTTTAGGTAGAGTAGCACAAAAATTATATCATTGCAGTAGTTATTTTTTGTAGCACTTTGACAAGATTGAAGCATTTGCTCATTTGCACCCAAATATAAATTTATGGGATTCAAGGTTTGAATCTCAAACCACCTACATAGACGAGCACGTGGACTAAATGTCAGGCTCATCTAGTCTGGTTTGTTGGCAACTGGGATGTTGGGGTTCAAAACCGTGTTGGGTGAAAGAAAAGGTTTCCCGGTCTCCAACAAGCAAATGTGAGTATATTTTATTTTAAAATATACCTTACTCACCTATATCGTGCTAGTGTATATCTCTGATGGATAATAAGACGTGATGGAAAATAAAAATCTCGGTACGGGTTTACTGGGAGGTGTTTTTCCCCAAATGCTACTCTCCTACTCCCCCTCGGCGCTAATACAGGTGTAATTACTCAAGGCTACCCTCCCTACCCGTATCTCATAGATCAAATCGTTAATACCAGGTGTTATAAGCGTGATTTTACCCTAATGGTTTCCCACTCTCCCTAAATGAAAATGCGGGTATGTATCCTAATTTATATATATATATATATATATACGTATGCGTTTATCCTGAATGAGTAGTAAGATGCAGTGAAGAATAAAAAGAAGGAAAAGAGACTAGCCATTGCGCCCCAGACGATAAACAGACCCTTGCACGAGATCTTACATTTTAGATTTTTCAATTTGAGCAAAATATCATTAAAAGTGTAAGTTAGCTCACAACAACGTTTCACACGAAATGTTACAGTTATGAGAAACTAAATGGCTAACAAATAGGATCTATCTTTCCTCAAACAAGTAGGGTAATATTGTATTAGGGTCACAACATAATACTCGATTAGTGAAATTGTTTTAACAGTTTTTATGCTTTTAAGTTCTTCTTCACATGTGAATTCTCGCACTGTCAAAATATGTCTCTTCAATTAGATGTATTTTGAAGGTTCAAAACTTCCCGTAGCGAAAGTAAAATCATAGATATTCAGGAAATGTTAAAATTTAAAACCAAAAGGTTTTACTCTCACAACCTCGTCACAATGAAAGTTTACATAGACCAGGCGAGGTAGTGGGGGGGAAAAAACTCAGCCAATCAAAGGTCAGAGTCCCAACAACCCTGTTAGGCGTCACTTTGGCAGAGTTCGAACGAGAAGTGATTTCAGACGAGGACGCTTACAAGGTAAACACTGGGACAGGATGTATAAAAAGTAAGTCCCCATGACCCTTTCACAGGACGTTTCACAATTGTGTTGGGCACAATTAATTCAGCACGCTGTGAGACAAATGAAAAAAGTTATACTATGGTCGAGAAAACGCTTGAGATTTCCCGACTCTCTTGTCAATGCCTTTTTCAACCCCTAAAGGTTTATTAGAAATGGTTTGAAGAAGTAAAAATCAAATTAATTAAAACTGTTTCTAATATGATCATTAATGGTCAAATGAAAGTAAAAGTAAAAAATCAATTTAACACTTAGCACCGCGTCTTACTACCCGTTCGGGTTATACGCTTAAGTACTAATTACACTAATGGATCAGGAATTGGGAAGGTTGAATTAGAGGAAGTGAACCCGCATTTGCGTGGAGGGAGAGTGGAAAACCATTTAGGAAAAACCACCCCAGTTCACCCGATCGAGATTCGAACCTCGATCTCCCCGTCCTCGGTGGTCTGGCTCAACACGACTGGCGCAAAAATCAATTTAGAATAGCATTATCTACTTAAAATACTCCATATGGCGAGAGAGTAGGGAAAGCAAGAAAAGGTAAGTGTTTTCCCAGAATTTATAGCAAAACATTTTTTTGGAAAAAATAAATCAAGTATTGCTCCAGTAGAAACCTAGTTTAATTTTCATCATAAGGTGATAGCAGAAGGTCTTGCATAACTAACGCCGCTATGTTCATGACATATGAGAATTTTTTTTAATGAAGATAAAAAGTTATCATTAAATTCCAGGACATCCTCGACAGATATTCAAGGACTGTTGATATAACAATGTGAAGAAAATTATACTATATTTCTACTAGAAAAGTATTTTTATTTATTTTGACCAAGAAAATGCTTTGCTATAAAAAAAACTGCAAAAACGTTAATCTTCTTTCGCGTGCCCTACACTACCGCCTGAAGAAGAGAAAACTAGTATATAAATTCACGCGTGAAGAATTTTTCATTAAGTTATAAGCTCTGAAGTCGAGTGTTGGGGTGACAACTACTTTGAAGGGAATTGTGTGTTATTAGAGAAAACTGTAACCATACTTGGGTGAAATGGTAAATGCACAGGTACGGATGGCGTGCTTGGAGCAGCTTATTTACTTAGCAACGAGATGAGCGCTGAATATCCTATTTGAGTAAAAAACCTATTCAGATTAAATGAGAACCAGTTCCTTGCATCTTTGTTTGTTTTTTTGTTCGTTACATACAATTTTATTTTCTTGGTTTGCGTTATTTTTAGTCATTTTAAGGCACTCCTGTTGAATTTGTATATTTTAAAGACTATCTATAACAAATAAATTCATACCAAAATTTCAACCCAGAGTTAAAGGAACGAGAAGATAAAGTAGTTATTCGTACGGTTGTAAAATCTACATTCCTGGCGAGACATTGTAATTAAGCTAGAGAGAATTGCGTTATGAGGGGATAATTCATTACTTTTGAAGCAGATATTTTACAAATCAATATTATATCTATCAGCATGCAAGAGTTTTGCTAAAAGCTTTTAATTGCATTTAACACTTGTAAAGTGCGTGTCTGATTCAGTCATGTGCATTAATAACAAATTTTAGTTCGTATTTTTAGCCTTTTTTTTTTTTTTGAAAAATTTGAATTCATTTTATAGATTTAAAAAAAAAGTTTAGGTTATCCAGATTCGGGTCCTGCTTATAAGATATACAGTAGCCCCATGGCTTCTTTGGTGCTGACTGACAGCTCACAGGTGACGGCTTTGAAAAGCTACCAGACCAAATTATGTATCCCTACGCCGAACCACATGATCTGCAAAAAAACATGCGTTTAGCAGCTGTCACTTCTGACAGCCAAAATTTAGGTATATACCTAAATGTTGACTGTCAGAAGTCAGCTGTGAACTGTCAGTCAGCACCAAAGAAGCCATGGGGCTACTGTACCATAAAGGAACCTTGTAAGGTAAGCTTGCTATCTCACAGGATAAACGAGGGGTACATATGTCACATCAATTTTAACCTAAAGTTGATATGAAAGATAGTGATAGCTAAGCTCAGTATTTTTGTATTTAATATAATAAAAAGGTTAGTGCCCATAATGAATCAAACATCGCTCAAGTAGATAATATCTTAGGTTTAATTTTCTACACAGATTCATCTAAACAGTTCTTGAATATATTTTTTCATGAGCCTCGCAAAATTTGGCTAGGACTCCATTGGCCGCATGGTCTAGGGAGTCACATTCATGATAGCCTAGAATGCCGATTACAGGGGGAGAGATCAGGGTCCGAAACCCGTCAGGGTGTATTTTCCAAAATGTTGTTCCACTCTCCCTCACGCCACGCAAATGCGGGTACACTTCCTTTAGATTCAATATTCCTCGTCCCTAGCTCATTAGCGTAATTATTACATATGTGTATAACCTGAACAGGTAATAAGACGCGGTGCTAAAAAAAAGTAGACTATAACTTTTTGTTTTTATTTAAAAGGTTTATTATAATCAAATATCACGATGTTGATAGTAAATATCCAGGAACTGTTGGGATAACTGTGTGTAGCAAACTAAACTAAACGTATCTACTGGAGAAATATTTGATCTATTTTGGCCAAAAGAGTTATTTTGTTATATAAAAAAACTGCAGAAAGACTTAACTTAACCAGCGTTTCCTTACAGCCCACGTTGAATTACATTAAAATGATATAAATTAACAAAAAAATCCATCTAGTAGATGACAAAATAAAATTTTGAATTTTTAAAAATCCCAAAGATATTTACGTTTAACTCATTCCCCCCCCTCCCCCCCCCCAAACGAAAAATATTACCATCCTCTCTGCATGGATCAGTGGAATCTCGCCTTTCCGCCCGGTCGCATAGCAGTCAATGCGGCTGGAAACTGTTTTGAGGGCTTTAGTAGGCCTTAGTTAAAGGTCACGTGATCAAAGGGGCCTAACTTGTAAACTGGGCCACAATGAAGTGAGTGTATAAAGGGGTGAGGAGGCTTGAGGGGAAGATTGTGGAGTAACTCCTTCTCCCTTTACTCTTCACCCTTCTGTCATCAACTGGAAGTGATGGGTCGATGAAGCGTCAAAGGAGAGGGATGACAAGACTACTTAGAGAGAAAAGGACCGGCGTGCAGTAAAGAGTGTGAGCAATGAGTGGGAGTGTGACAGAGAGAGAGAGAAGGTAAGAACGAGTCCTGAGGGAGGGTGAAATGGGGAGAGATGAGGTTAAATAAGGGAATGAAGCGTTTATAAATAGATATTAGACTAGAGTGGTGGACTGAAAGAGACAAGCTAAGAACGAGTCATTTTTTTGGAGACCAAATCAGTCATTTCAGAAAAATGACAGAGTTTAAATTACAATAGATTAATTAATACAATACAATCCAATAACATACAATACAAATTACAGATTATTACAATTTACATTTTTAATTTCAAGCTTAGAGATATTAATTATCATTACTATTCTAGAGGCATTAGAGAAAATCTGGTTATGTGTGTATATAATAAAGAGCTGAAGGCGTAAAACTGTAGATAAACATGGTAAATATATATAAATTACATAACTAATGATAGACTGTTTCATAAAATAAGCTGGTGTGTAATATTATTTTTTTTATCACCGCGTCATACTAACTGTTCAGGTTATATGCATATATAATAATCACTATGGTGTGGTAAATATGAGTAAGGTATATTTATTGTAGAAATATTTCTCTATACTACTCGAACGCGAAAAAAAAAACCCCAACTAGTTTTCATTCAAACTCGACATGAAGTGAAAAATTTCTTACTCGCACAGCTCTAGAATATGAAATAAATCCATACTTAACGGAATAATAAAATAAATTACAACTTTATTTATAAAACAAAACATGCTTACCAAAAATAAACTTGATTATTCTGATTGCTTATCTAATTATAAATTTGTATCTAACTAATGCAATAAGACAGAAGACTTTTAAAAACCAATAGTAAAACTAAAATGTGGTAATCACCCACATAGTTAGGCACAACCTTGTCTGGTCTAGATTGTTAACGACGAGGAGGTTGGGGTTTAAATCCTGGTCGAGTGGACTGAAGCGTTTTCCGCACTACACCCAAGAAAACGCAAGTAAAATCTGACCTTCCTAATCCTTACCCCATTAGCGTAATTATGTGGATATTCCGGATGGATGGTAAGATGAACTTCACAATAAAACATTATTATTATTATTATTATTATTATTATTATTATTATTATTATTATTATTAGCACCGCGTCTTACTACCTGTTCGGGTTATAAGAACTTACGCTAATGTGCAATGGTAGGGTGATTATGAGATGAAATGGAGGACCTACAGTTTAACGTGGAATCCGAACCACGGTGGAGGCCTGGCATTCCTCACATTCACAAGTTGTGATTAATATACATCTTGTCAGAGGTGAAGGAAGGGTTTGGCATTAAGATAAATCTGTGCAGGGACCGAGGATTGAACCCCGGACCCCCAACACTGAAGTCTGACACCTTACCCCTAGAGCACCAGGTCACCCAACATTATAAAACAAATTCTTTAAATTTGATGCAGTTGCGATTTGTATTTAATTTTGTTTTTCTAACGTATATCCTAACATTACTAACCAAATATCAAAAGTTACTAATTTGAATGTTAATTAAAAGTAAATAATTTGTAGGTACAGGGTTGTTAAAGGTATTTATATAAATATATATGTATATTTTTGTTCACTGGAATAAGTTTAAATTAAATCTGGTTTCCGCAATATACAAAAATAATAAAACTATATAAATTTGTTTTCCTTCATTAATTTAAATATAACTTTTTACCTTGTTTCTATTTATATTTTTGACTGAATCCGAGCAAGGTAACATACTCCTACTGTAAAAAAAGTACTATAGTTTTTGTCATTATATAGCTACAAAATAATTTTTTTAAACCTGTAAAATAATGTCAGGGTTACTGCAAAACTTTTATCATAAAATTCCATGACTTTTCCAGGGTTTCCAGACAATAAAAAAAATCCCAGTTTAGTTATTTTACAGTTTCTCTCGCTGAGTGCCAATTTTTACGTTTATTACATTGATCACATCATTTTAGAAAACAGTTATAACGGCTGTAAAAATCAACATTTTTTTAAGTTATTTCTTCATTATTTAATGTTCTAGGTATTTTTGTATTTCTGTGTAAAGGAGTTCTGAAATAGACTTTGTACAGCCACCTCATTGAAAAAAACACCTTGTTTTAATGTAGGTGTAGAATTGGTTAATTTATTTAAATTTCCAACTATTCCCTATTGTTTATTAAATTCCCTGGTATTTCACCAATTTCCATAACATCTAAGAATTCCCTGACTTTCCAAAATGTCTATTTTTTTCCCAGAGTCTGAAGGCAGCACTAATATTCAAACGAATCCTTGTTCAGTCAAAGAACGCTAAAAAGTACTTATCTCCCTTCTTTGAAGGTCTTTGTCTAGAGCCTCAGTTGATATCTTTAAGTGGGTGAAATTTCCTAGTGGTTTCGACAAAGTGAATGATACTATGGTCCAACTTTCATAGGAAGGGCCTTTATCTGACAGCTATCAAAGCTACTAGATCTACTCTCATGCATTCATATGCCCGCTCATGTGACCTGCGGCAGTCACTTTTGATATATATCAACACCTATAAAATAACACCTATAATATAGTAAAATTCTATTAAAGTTCACCGCAAAAAAAGTTTTTATTTTCTAAGTGTTCCTTCCTATAAAAACTGTGCAGTAGAAACATAACCGTTCCAAGATTCTTAAAAAAAATAAAATTAAACGAACGAAAGGCTATCGCCATTAGCTTTTATGGAATTTCGCAAACTGTTAGCAAGGGAATTGCGACATCATACCAAAACCCCCACAAAAAAAAACCCCCGTCTTCCATATCCTCTTCTCCTCCCTCAGGAGAACCATTACGGTTAAACGGTGTCATCCGGATAAACGGCGTACCGGCGATGCCCCAATGGATCGATGTCCGCGCGGCGCTGTGTGCCAGTCGTAACCGTTAGCGTTAGGGGACCGGATATTAATCAATCGGTCGACACGCCGCGTCGCTTGCGAATGGGGGGAAGGTAAATGATGGTTTGGAAGCAGTCCATCAATGTCTGGTGGGAACGCTTACGTCAGCACAGCGCACTGTTTAACTCCGCAGCAGTCAAAATGTCGTTCGAAATGACGGAAAACCACGTCAAGTCTCCGTGCTGGTTTATTTACTCGCTCGATTTTTTTTCTCTCTCTACGCCATGTCTAAGTACCCGTTCAGGTTATACTCATACATTAATTAATGGAGTAGAGAAGAGAAATGTACCATTATTTACGTATAGGCAGATTTTAAGACACCCTCATTACACCCTAACGGGGTTCTATCTCCGATATATCCATCAAACATTAGTGACGCGTTGGACCATACAATCGCCGATGCGGGTATCAACTAATTGGTTTAGTATGTTATTACTTTTCGTTGTGAGCTCGACGTCTCAATACCCGCCCGGGATACTCGTGTATTAACACTGATGTAGTATGGATGAGGAGGTTTATTTAAGAGGAAACAGGGAGAGTCCACAAAAATTTAGGAAAATCCACCCTTAATACACCCAGCCCACCTATATTTAATATTATTACAATGTTTATTGATACTCCACCCCCACTGTCCACAATTTTTAAGCATGTTAATTTGCCTGTACGTATAGCGCAGATAATAGTCAATACACACATCAATCATTCCATTATTATTACTATCACCACGTCTTACTACCCGTTCGGATTACACACACTTACGCTAATGTGTAATGGTAGGGTGATTGTGAGATGAAATGGAGGACCTACAGTTTAACGTGTGATCCGAACCACGGTGGAGGCCTGGCATTCCACATGTTCACAAGTCGTGATTAATACACGTCTTGTCAGAGGTGAAGGTAGAGTTTGGCAATCAGACAAATCTTTGCCAGGACCTAGGTTTGAACCCCGGACCCTCAGCACAGAAGTCTTGACACCTTACCTCTAGACCACCAGGTCTATACTATACTATAGTCATACTATTTAATTTGTGACAAACATTAGTTTCCCCAAGTGCACCCAAAGCCAAAACCCTATTTATATTATTTAAATGTCTTCAAACAGATGGTTTTGCTCGTTTTGTAAGACAGAAAAAAAAATATTAATCCTGATTTGAATGGTTGTTCTAATATCGAGACAGAAAAACCATTTGTAGAATATAATATTCCTACACGGATGTTCAAAATAAAAATGTACAAGTTCTTTAGATATTCCATAATCGAAAACTGCATTTGTTACTGTCCTGATCCAGACATAATATTTTCAAATGGAAACCTAATTGAAAATCAAATGGAATATTTCAAGTATTTTACCTAACAAAATTGTGAAACAAGTTTCGTTAAAATGCCTGACCATCCCCTTCTCATCTGCTTTTCAAATTTGTTTGCTAGACTTATATTTCAGTTTTCTTCCTAAAGGATCATTAATTTACCCCTTTATACGGTCTCACAATTTTTTTATTTTTTTTGCATATTTTATTACAGGAAATCATAAAATGTCAGGAAACTTTCTCTTAATTAAGATGGCAACCTCCACGAAAGTGAAAAAAAAGAAGAAGATATATCACGAATGGAAGGTGGAAAAATATTAATTAAGTAGAGAAAAGGTTTAAAATACTAAATATATTTTACATTGAAAATAACATCGTTACAAGAAATTATTCCGTTCACAAATGTAAATGTATACATATATATAAATTTGGTTTAGATATTAGGATTATAAAAATAGTTGGATTGGATCATCTATTTTTCTAATTTCCCTGTCTCCTCTAAACTAAATCTTCCTTACCCTTACTCCATTGGTGTGAATTTATGAGATCCCGGACGGGTATTAAAACACGGAGCCCACTATAAAAAGTAATAACATACTAAACCAATTAGTTAATACCCGCATCGGTGATTGTAAGGTATAACGCGTCACTAATGTTTGATGAATATATCGGAGATAGAACCCCGGTCGGGTGTAATGAGGGTGCCCTAGAAAATAATTTCACACTCTACCATCACGTATATAAATATAGAAATAAATATAAAATTCTGCCGTTATTATTTATCATTATAATAAAGATAAATAATATAGATAGAATTTTAGAGGAAATGTACCAATATTTACGTGACGGTAGAGTGTAAAACTATTTTTTTTAAAAGGCACCCTCATTACACCCGACCGGGGTTCTAGCCCCGATATACCCCATCAAACATTAGTTATATATATTTATACATACAGTACATACATACATACACAGAGTGCCCCAAATTAATGTATCCACTATTTGAATGTTAATATTTTACCACATGATGTAGATATAAACATAATGTGAGTTTCATGGTTTTTCCTTAAAGCTATAAATGTTCGAAATGACCACCAGCGGCGTCAATGCATCGTCGACAACGACGTACAACAGAGCGCCAAACAGACGTTATCGTTGCTAGTGGAATAGCAGCACAGGCATGTTCAATTCGTTCCCTCATGTTCGCCAATGTTCGTGGTTTCGTGGAATACACAGCGTTCTTGAGAGATCCCCAAAGGTAAAAGTCCATGGGTGTTAGGTCCGGAGGATATTCCACAGATCCACTCCGTCTTATCCATCTCTCTGGGAGCGTACGATCGAGAAACTCTCGCACATCGTGATGATAATGTGGTGGCGCTCCATCCTGTCAGAGGTAAAACGCATCTTCATTGCCAAAGAGGTTATAAAGTGCCGGGATGATGTTATCTTGCAATATTCGTAGGTAGACGACACCTGTGACAGTCCCTTCAAAGAAAAACAGGCCAATTAGTCCTCTGGAAGATAGTCCACACCACACGGATACCCTGGTAGATAGTCCACACCACACGGGTCCACACCACACGGATACCCCTGGTAGATAGTCCACACCTACGGATACCCTGGTAGATAGTCCACACTACACGGATATCCCGGGTAGATAGTCCACACCACACGGATATCCCTGGTAGATAGTCCACACCCTACGGATATCCCTGGTAGATGACTGTCCGTTCTACAATAACGTGTGGGGTTTCCTTAAACCAGTAAACACAGTTAAGGCGATTAACAGAACCGTTAAGTTTAAAAGTGGATTCATCGGGCCATATAATTAAATTTTCAAAACTATCCGGTATGTCACAAGATTATAAGAGCCACTCATAAAATTCAACGCGCCTATCGGGACCATTCTCATTCATTGCATGGAGCGATCTCGGAATGTGTGGCTTACACTTATCACCCCGCGATGAACACCTGACAAACAAATGAAATTGTAAAACACTGCCTTCTGAATCGTTAAGGTTGTTCTTCCTTTATTTTTACGTTTGACATACAAACATTGAAATGATTGATACATTAATTTGGGACATTCTGTATGTATAAAGATTAGAGATGGATCAAATCAACTATTTGTCTAGTCCTAATTTTTAAACCAAATCTTCATTTCACGTACAAATCTAGAATATCTATTTCAAATAGGATTTTTTTATAACCATGCCTCACCACCTTTTCAGGTTATACGCTTATACGATAATTACCATTTGCCCTTAAAGACTAGTTCACGGTAGCGTCCTAATCGGCAGGGTGGAAAGATCCAACAATGACGCCAAGAAAGGCATCCGGGGCCGGATTTTCGTGGGGGGAGGGAACAATTTCGTTCCTTTGCAAATATGTGTGATTCAAGATTCCTTTCCATGTAATCCTTCAATGTAAGGCTGCTTACCTTTCAGGATGAATTAAGTGTACATCTTAATATTATGAATAATATAAATAATATTAGTTAGTTGACATTTATAAATAGCTTTATTATGTTTAGCAAGATGTAAAAAAAAGTTTATTTAATTTAGAGGTATTTAATTATTTATATGCGTTCTATTATAGAGACGTATTGTAAAATATATTTTATTTTACAAATAAACACTTACATATATAATATGTCAATATTTAAATCGTTTGGCTAAGTAAAGACGTTTATCATGAATAATTAATATTTATTAGAGACAAAACTTTAAGTGATGCAGAGTTATGTAAAGATAGGGAACCTGAAAGTTACTACAGTTCTATGGGGGACTCCTAATTCAATTACATTCCAAAGAGACCCATGTCCCGGTGGTTAACATAACAGATGTCCCCCAAACTTATCCATTCAAAAAAAAAAAGGAAAACCCGCACCAAACGCGCACGCTCCTCAACTCGTCTACTTAAACCAGACGTCCCAACTCTGGAGTCCTCCCTGTTTCTTGAACTTCACCGACCCTCATCCAACTTGTTCCAGGACTTCCCTCAACTGTTCAGGAAAGTCTGAGACCGAAATAATTACAACTCGTTTCCATTTATTCCGTCTGACTCCTCCCTCACTGCTATTCGTCAGTTCCGGGCCTAGCGGGGTGACGTTGGGGCGACGCCAAAAAGGAGAGATGGTCAGGGAACCGTCGGGGCGGCGATGCGAGGCTGTACAACAACGGCGCATGTTTATATTGTGAGGGGGGAGCGGGGGAGAGAAGGGGATTTTTCCCCTTGCTGAAGTACAGTCCGATTTAATTGTTTTTGATATTTATAAAAATGGAAGAAAGTTGGTTGTATAAGCTCGGCGATAGAGCATAGGTGCTATTAAGCCAAAGGTCGCGGGCTAAATTCCCGTGTCCAGGTGTAATTTTTAAATTTACGAATTAAGCTATAAAAATTAACTAAGCAATCTTCATATATTTATTTAAACGTTAACTTATCTGAAAGTCACTTTTGATACATAATATCAAATAAAGTATAAAATTACACAAATATAGTAAATGTTATTAATGCTGACAGCAAATTTTTTTTAAAATTTTTCGTAAGTTCCCTAATACCATCCCTATGGTAGATCTACCAATCAGTGTCAATGATTTTGTTTTGTTCCACGTCTTACTACGTCTTAAGAATTTAACTACACTGTAGAGGTAGGGGAGAGTGAAAGTAGAATTTAGAGGACATATACCCGTATTTGCACGTAGGAAAAGTGGGATAAAATTTAGGGGAAAAATATATTACCACACCTGGATGAGATTTTAGACATTTAAGGTGGGGATGTAGGTGGCGCGACAAAAGGACGGTGTTTTTGCAGTTAGTATATCAAAACTTTTTCTTGTTCAAAATAAATTAAATATTTCTCCAGTAGAAAAAGTGAGTTTATTTTCTTCACACGGTGATATCAACGGTTCTTGAATATCTATAATGATTATAGCGGTATTAGTTGACATACTTTTTAAATGAAGAGAAAAAGTTGTCAATAAATTCTAGGACACCCTTGGACATATATTCAAAAACTGTTGATATCATTATGTGAATAAAATTAAACTCTACGGAGAAATATTTAATTTATTTGGGGGAAAAAAAATGCTATTGAAACCGCAAAAAAATTGAACTTTTCTCGCGTCTCCTACACTCCCACCTTAATCCACTTGTTCCACAGGCGCAGGTGGCTTCAATTTTGAATTTGTGTATAGAACGTGTGATAAATACAATGAAATATGTAGGTGACTCGGCAGTACTGACGAAGGAAGAAGAGCTTCAAACTATGACTAACAAACAAATTGAAACCGGAAAACAGTATGGAGTGAAAATTAACATCGAGATGTCAAGGTAATGAGTATTTCCCAAAGAGAAGAACCATTCTCAACATTGTGCTGGAAAATCAGCAGATGGAGAATGTGGAACATTTCACACATTTAGGAAGATTAATTGCGACAGACACGAAGTGTATACGGGGGATAAAGTCAAAAATAGTGTTGGGTTCCAACAATATGTTGAACAGAGTGTACACTCAAGATTAAGAATGTGCATCTACAGAAGTGCACAGTTAAAACTAGGAATAGTTGCAACCTAGGACAGCCGCCTAGCTTACGATTACATTCCTAGTCTTGAGACAATGTCTTCTGTACTGATCATGTAAATTCCAGTTAGGGATGAACGGCCGGTTCATGAACCGGAATTTTTGCAGGGACAAACTGATTGATTAGCAGGACAGATGTGTCCGGTATTTCATCAGCAGATGTTGCTAAACATAAGGCCTCTGCATGGTCTAAGAATATATTAGAGTTAGGGTGGTTTACCCAGGGACAGATATCATGTATCAAGTATCATATTTTGTAAATAATTGTATATTTTATATTCCATGATATTAAACTAGTTAGTTACAGAATAGTAAACATCTCTCTCGTATTATTTAAATGTATGTGTGAGATCCATCCTCTATGAATCGGTTACCGGTCATAACAATAGCAATAGTCTTAGGGTTCGGCCAAACTGGCGAGCGAGCGGTTGATTAGCAGCTAGCTCTCGATAGTTGTTGACGAGGAGGCAAAGGTTCGAATCCTGCCTCAGTGAACTGAAGGTGGTTTTTGACAAGTGATTTATTGTTGTGGTTTTCCCATCCTCTATCCGCGCTAATGGTGATTCTTATTTGTAAATGCCTATTTTGATTATAATATTGAAGTATTTTAACATATCAGTTTTACATATAATTTATATATTCATACATATAGGTATAGTTTATGATCTTAACCAATTAATATAGGCCATTAGTAGCAAGTGTGCTTAGCCTATCGATAACTATAAAAGTCAAATATCATGTCTAATTGAGAAGTTTTTCCTAGCATGCAATAGACCAACATACAATAATATTGCCTAGCGCCTGTAAACTAGACTGCTCCGGCTCAAGCGCGCGGATTCGAAAAATAGAACCAGTTCTATCTATCAAGCGCGCTCGCTCGCTCCAGTCTGGCCACCTCTCATTACAACCAATGTGTTCTATTTTTTAGTCGCTCGCGTGCTCGCTCGCCCCAGTCTGGCCGTATCCTAAGGGTACGTGCATGCCGAACCTCTACCTCTCCGCACTTCACTCCAACCAGAAACACGAAACAAACTGGTTTGTTTTTGTGAAGGGCTGTGCGATGTGCGCGGTGCTCTGATTGGTTGGTTCAAGGTCAAAGAAAACCCTCAGTGTTGTTCAGAGCACATTTTATTTCATCTTTTGTCAATTCGACTTTTACTTCGACGTTTGTCTTGTACGGCTTTTTAATAAACTTAGTTATTTTAGGAAGAAGATGAGTAATATAAAAGATAAACTAATAATTAATAGTATTTCTAAGTACTCTGAAATCTGGGACAAGAGGCATAGACATTTTGCCGTTTTGACATGTCATCACTTTCATCACTAATGCTGTCAAAGATTTTTTTTTCCGGTTTAGTAAATATTTTAAAATTAAAATCTTTGGATTAAATTTTTTAAATAAAAAATTAAAGAAAGTTTTAAAAAAATGCAGTACGAATGCTCCGTGCAGACTTGTTTTCTCTAGCCGGGTACTAAGAGCGATGAGCGATCTGCTCGGAATGCACAGGTTGTTCCATGAGCTATGTGCGATGTGCGAAGAAATTAGGGATGTGCGAGCTCCCCGGTATCCACGCGCCCTTTAAGGCTGATTTCAGCCAGAAGAGGATGTTACCGACTAGCAAACTGGACCTTGATAAAAGAGGAAGAGACTTGTGAAGCTAGACATATGGAGCATCGCTTTGAATGGAGCTGAAACATGGAAAAAGTGAAAACAGGGGAATAAATATCTGTAAAGCTTTGCGATGTGGCGCTTGAAGATAATATAGAGCAGCGTTCTTTAACAGGTGCGCCACGAATGGTCATTAAGTAGGTATGCTGCAAAGAAAAGAAAAATTGAGTAAAATGAAATCTTTTTAAATCCATGAACAACCTTATTTCTAATAATAACAAACGACTAGAATTTCTGATATTGAAATTTTAAACAAAATCTTAGTACTTTTTTTTAAATAATAAAATCGCTTCTTAAAAAAATTTGGAGGAGTGTTTTGACATTTTTAATGCCTTGTTCAGTGAACTGTGAGTTGAAAATCATAAATATAAGGGCTAAAATGGACATATCGGGGAAAGAGACATTCCAAGAAGAGTAAGCAGAGGAGTGTATGAAGAAGATACAACTGGACTGTTGGCATTATAAGAACTAGATAATTATATGATGCCGTAAAAGGTAAGGTGGAAGGGAGTAAAGGAGGATGAAGACGTCTAGTGCAGCTGATGATTATTTCAAACAAGGAAATAAGATGGAAGTCTTAGGATATAAAATAAGGTCGGCTAATAGAACACACTGGAGGAATCAATTCTCACAAGGCAACGGACCCGTCGAAAGACAGAGGATCACTTATAGCTAGAGCAGGCAGATCTTACATTTTGTAGGCTAATAACGCGTATAATATCCGCTTTCGTGTACCCACATAACAAATAATGCGATTTTTTACAATGGCGTCAATTTTGCTAGCTTTGGTCAAGATGTATCTGTAATTTTTTATGTCAATATTATTACTAGAGCGTGTAGAGAATTTTCTTGGGGAAAAACCCCATTAATGATTTAACGAGTATATACAGTTCAATTTTAATATACGGGCCTAATCTGACAGCTGAAAAATTATTGATATACTATCAAATATTAATACGCCAAGTAATGTGATCTGTAGCTGTCACTATTGATATATATCAATAATACCCATAAATAACACTAATAGAGTAAAGTGATCCCAATAGTGACAGAAAGAAACTTTTAAAAAATATAAATCTCTTTCTTCTATAATTTTCTGACTGTAAATGGTACAGTATAGAATCAGTAAATAAAGGCACTTAGGAAACTAAACATTCCTCAGGATGTAACCTATCCAAATAGTGAATACGTGCAATTTATATTTACATAAGTGTTAAGATCTACCTTATTCTAAGTGTTTCTAATTTCACCTAGATATCGCAAGAGGGAACTGGTGAATTTCGAGTCACATTCTGGAGCTCCCAAAGACTGAAAGACTAAATAAATCTCACGTACCCTTTTCTGTTATTATTGCGTTGAAGGTTGTAATTCAGTGGGGTACTAATCGTTGCTATGATGGAACTGAACAAATCGGCTGAAATGAATTATAGGATTATTGATTTTAAATCCACATTTTGCAGTATTTACCGAAATATTTTTCTAAGTCGTTACTGAAATGAACGTCAACAATACTTTCATGGTAAATATTTATTTTAGTTAGAATTGTGGGACTCCATGATTAGATATAATATACACAGTTCAGAGCTAAATTTTATTTTATTTATAAGATATTACTGCAGATAAAAATGTATCCCACACTCCTAGAGGATAAAATTTGAATTTACAAAGAGAAGGGATTAAAAAAAAAACTTCTCAAAAAGTATGGTAAAAAAAAACCATATGAAACTGGCAGTAACGAACCACAAATTTAAAAAAAAGGGGGGGGGGAAATAAATACATTTGACTAAAGAGAAATTTTATTTTGCGAAGGGGAAAGTTGTATGTCAAAGGATCATAATTTAACAGGAAGTAAAAAAATATTTTTTGAGTTAATTTTTTTTATTTTATTTCATCATTTTGAACACACATTGTTACAGCCTTGAAGAAACAAAGTCCACCCGGTCTCGGCGATGAAAACACAGTCATAGCCGAGGGCGAAAACACACATACTAGTGGAAATATTGTTGGTGGCGAGTTTACCTTGCAATAGCAGACAATATTGCGCGAGCAAGCGTAAATAGAGACGTGTTCACGTGATACATAAAAGAGGGGAGAAAATTAAAAATGAGAACACAGGAGGAAGAGAAAGAAATAGTGAGATAGAATGAAATCCGATATAGGATTTACAACAAGAAAAATGTTTAGGTAGTACTTGGTTTCAAAATAAATTGCTCGAAATTACCCAATATTAAAACAAATGTCACGACACAATCTTAAATATTGTCTCATTTTAGCCTTATTATAGTTTATGACATAATCTTCAAAAATCAGATAGTATAAGTAAACTTCCCCTTCCTAGGATTTTCCTTATAAAAATAAACATTATTTTGATATTGATATTAACTTCCCGTTGAATAAAATTTCTTTTAAAACAAAAAAATAGTCAAAAATTGGTCATTAGCGAACCAAGCCTACCCTCAAATGATATTTTTTATAAGAAGGGATATACAGTACTTTCTTATTAATCAACTAAAATACTTACCAGATACCAATTTTTAATTATAACGTTAAAGCTACTTCCGAAAATTGAGAAGTACTAAAATTTTCTGGATATATGCATTATATAAAACCAGATATATCTGGAAGATATTAAAGAGAAAATTTATACAGGTAACAACGAAGAGTCAAAAACATCACTTGTACTGTTAAAAAAATATTTAAAAAACAGCATAAAGAGACCTACAAATTCGACAAAGAAAATAAATTAATTACATCAGACTGACAGCTCACAGCTGACGGCTTTGAAAAACTACCAGACCAAATTATGTATCCTTACGCCGAACCATATAATCTGCAAAAAACATGTGTTTAGCAGCTGTCACTTCTGACAGTCAAAATTTAGGTATATACCTAAATGTTGACAGTCAGAAGTCAGCTGTGAGCTGTCGGTCAGCACCAAAGAAGCCATGGGGATACTACTGGAGTAAATTATTATTTATTATTATTTAGCACCGCGTCTTACTACCCGTTCGGGTTATACGCTTAAGTACTAATTACACTAATGGATTAGGAATTGTGAAGGTTGAATTTATAGGAAGTGAACCCGCATTTGCGTGGAGGAAGAGTGGAAAACTATTTAGGAAAAACCCTACCAGTTCACCCGACCGAGATTCGAACCTCGATCTCCCCGTCCTCGGTGGTCTGGCTCAACACGACTAGCGCGTTAGCCAACTACGCCACCGAGGCGGGTAACTGTAGTAAAGTAATACAGTAAAAGGAAATTGAAAAATATATTTAAGTAAATACAAAGTTGAATATATAAGTTATTCATTACTAAACGAAAAATACGAGAGAATACTGTTGAAATAGCGAGAGCGATATAAAATAATAAATAGAGGCATGAAAAATAGCTTTGAAGAAATAAGAGTGGATACCTCACGAAGCCATACGATGAGATTCTGTTCGAAACGAATTTGTTAAAACCATTGACATTTTCTTGTTTTCTTTATAGAGTGCTTGTTATTTTATTTCGATGTTTGATCCACGGAAGTAATTCTACAAAATGCTACAAACACAAGAATATTATATTATACATTTGCAACGTAATACCCACACTGAAGTGATTCAATATAATAAATATATGACTCAGTGTCACCTTGATACTGGTAGGTATATTCTCTTACGGATACAGAGTTTTTATTTATATTATAGAGTGTTTTCCAAAAGTCACTTGGAGTACAAAAATAATCATTATTTACGGCAGAGATGCCAGAACCACGATTTCCAAACCCTCTAGTCCAGTTTGGAACAGTTGGAACTTTTTTTTTTAACACCGCTTCTTTCTATCAGTTGGTGTAACACACATATGTACTATTTACGCTATTGTATTAAGAGACGAGGAAGGCTGCATTTAGAGGAAGTATACTCACGTTTACGTGGAGAGAGGGTGAAAAACAATTTTAAGGGAAAAAACCATAAGTACAACTACCCGGGTACCGGGTACCCCCCCTTCCCCTGGACTCCCACCTTATGGTCAAAACGAATAAAGAATGGAAATAAAGTTCGACGTATTTCTACCTTTATACTTTGTTCGCTCCTACCACGTCTTATTACCCGATCGGGCTATACATATTTTGATCACGCTAATGGAGTTGGGATGATGGAGCTATGATTTTAAATTAAGTGTACCCGCATTTGCGTGGAAAGATTGTGACCATTTAAAAAACTGTTATCCACTCAGACTGAACTCGAACCCCGACCTTCACATCACCATCCCTCTGAACTATATAAGATTGCCACGTCCCTAACACATTAGTATAATTAGTACATACACGTGACCCGAATAGGTGATGAGATGTGGTGGCAAAAATAACGTCGTGAGAATTTTATCTTCGATTAAAATAAAAATACCATCAAATTTAAACAATACAAAAGGGGAAGTCAACTACTGTCGAACGACCCTAAAACGAACATGTAAACATACGTGTCAACTTCATAGAATTATTTCAGGATAGCAATATGAACTTAACACTTGTTGTTTTAAATATTAATAGAGTGGACTTTTATCAATTCAAGTAGAACATCGATTAAAGTTCAAGATTTTTAACATATTATACTTTAGATTTCAGTCAAATCTTTATAGTTGATTGACCTAGATCAAGGATTGTTAAGTTATGGGTGCTATGACATCACACAATATTACACACAGTCTGACTTAGATAGGAAGTAACTTTTTTTAACCGTTATTAAAGTTACTAAAACCAATTTCATATGTCTCGTGTTAGACTAGACTGCCAAGGTCGGGGATATCGGGGTTCAAATCCCAGTCGGATGCACTGAGGGTAGTTTTCCTAAATGGTTTTCCACTCTCCCTCCCCGCAAATGTGGGTACACTTCCTGTGAATTCAACCTTCCTTATTCATAGATTATTAGCGTAATTAGTACAGATGCGTAAAACTTGAACAGGTAGTAAGACGTGGAGCTAGAAAAAAATATATATGTATTTACGTCAAATTATGTAATCAACAGCTGTCACCATTCAAAAGTAATATATCAATGATTCTGAAATAATATTAATAAATAAAATGCCATCAATGTTGACAGCAAAATAAAAAAGAGTGCATTAGTTAAAGTTTCTTCCTGCCAAAATCCTACAGTAGTTTGATATGTTTGAGCCACAAATAAAACTGCATGTGAAATTACAGTTGTTTCTAAAATTTATAAAACTTATCAAATGTTAATTAAATTACTCACTACTATTTCCAAGAAAATTCAGGGGTATACTTGACCCCCAAAATACTACAATCTGAAGGGGGGAAAAAATCTAAAAATTCTAACTACATAACGATCCAAAACTTATAAAAAGGTAAATTAATTCTAAAACACAATTTTAAAATTATTTTTCGTAAAAGCCTGATGAATCAAATTCTAATGAAAGCCTATCAGGTGTCTCCCGATTAGGATTTCAATAGGGATGACATCGATCTCATAATACTTTGAATTTAACGAGATTTTGAAATGTAGAGAGCTCAAAGCTTTTCCTCTTTTTGTCACCAAAACCGCCGCAGTCTACCGGATGGTTTAGTTCATAGCGGCTAATTGGCATATATATATGTATATATATATCATAATTTCAAAGATTTTTGAATGTAAATACAACACATAGTACTCGTAGAATTAATTCACTTTCGAGTTTATATTATTAATGTGTGTTTTAATAGATTGTGGTTTAAATATTTCTCTTATGGGTAAATTTATATTTAATGATTTTTTTAAATAATAAATGCCGATACTTTTTCCACCAGAAATGCCAATTATTTTTCCTAAAATGGGCATACTTTTTTAAAAATCTGAGAAACTGGTTTTTTTCTACTGATAGATTTTCATTTTTTTTTTTTGCAGTATAGTAATAATTTAATTAACACATAGTAAAAATTATACAATCATACATGGATTTAAAAAATTAAAGGACTAATGACCTAGTAATATATTTATTATAATATAGATGATTATTAAAATTTATATTACCAGATTATATATGTACTCATATTAATATAGATAATTTATACATTCTGGCTATACGCTTGTGTACTAATTACTCTAATATATTAGGGATGAGGAAGGTTGGATTTAGAGAAAGTGTACCCGAATTCACGTGGAAGGAGAGTGATAAACAGTTTTAGGAAAACCACCCTCAGTACACCCGACCAAGATCTAACCCCGATCTCCCCGTCATCGGCAGTCTAGTCTAGTGTGAGAACGATACCTTATACCATGCGGCCACCCAAGTGGGCTAGGAGCATATAATGTTGCTTTGTGAATCAAATTATGTAATTTATTAAGGGCGGGTCAGTACACACATTTATTTGGCATTTGTTTTTTTCCCTCCTACCGAAATTTGTTTCTCATACTAATGGACAGATTAAGCCAGTAATGTTATAAGACCACTTGGTTTCCGGAGTTTTTGAATTTCCACCCAAATCTTCTACCAACTTAATACCAGTTAGTGTGGGAAACTACATCAACACCCATTTAACACCTAATAAGACCTGATGGTTGGATAAGATATGAATTAAGCCTTAGCTTGTCACTTTGTAATTAATTATTGGAGCCACACCAAGCTTTCATATATTTTAGTTATAAATAAAGATTATAATTAAGTAACTATGTAGAGCCTGATTGAGTGACAACATGATTAAGATTATGTGAAAGTGAAATATATTGCTTAAACATTAAGATTAATAAAGAAACATTTAAAAAGTTAAACGTGAAATTGAGAACAGAAAAAAATTGTTTAAACTTACATGTTATTGGGAAACTTGTTACATTATAAAACAAATGAAGTTAGGTACAGTCCAATTTTCATAGGAAGCGCCTTACCTGAAAGCTATAAAAGCTACGAGATCTACTTTCACGTATTAATACGTCAAGTTATGTGATCTGCGGCGGTCACTGTTGATATAATTATATATTATCGGTACCTATAAAATAACACCTAAAAAATATTAATAAATCATTAATTTTGACCGTAAAAATAGTTGTGTTTATTCTATATAAACGGCCTTTCTAAGAAAATTGGACTGTATTAAATTAAGATTCTGCTAAGAATATTTTCTGACAGTTACAAAATTGACCAAAACTACTTTAATATAAGGGAACCTGGCGGTCTAGGTGTAAGCTGGCATACTTATGTGTAAGGGGTCCGGGGTTCAAATCCCGGTCCCGGCACATATCTGATTACCAAACCCTTCCTTCACCTCTGACAAAGTGTGTGCCTTCACGCTTTGTGAATGTGTGGAGTGCCAGGCCCTCACCGTGGTTCGGAACCCATATTAAACTGTAGTTCCCTCTTCTTTCCACCAACATTATTCTCACGTATCATCCTACCATCTATCCCGATTCCTAGCATGTAGCTTGGAAACTAGATATACATCTTGAATTGACATACATCTTTCGGATATTTTCTTTTTTTAAATACAATAATAAGTTTAGAATAAGCACCTGAATCTCAAAGTACTATTTGTCCTTTTTTCCTATACCTAACCTACTGGTTGGTCCGCCCCCAGTATCCTAACACGCTGGCTGTCCCACCGCACTCTGGATCTAATAGTCCCCATATCGACGAGAGCCCCAGTGGGGGGCGGGCATCCCCCTATCCACCACCTGAGGAGGCGCCCTTACGGAGATTTTGCTCCGCTTACTATCCACAATACCACCACCTATGGACTTAAAACTAACTTAACCTAAAGATCCATCTGGGGATAATGTAATTCACCTTAATGGTGTCTCCCACCTCAGAAATAAATTCCTCCATATGCCAGGAGATCAGAGGTAAGATAAGGTAGAATGGCCAGGATCTAGAGTAGAGCATTAGCCCCGCCCCACTTTAATATATTCGTACGTCAAGTTAAAAGGTATTCAGCTGTAACTTTTGATGAATATCATCAATACCTATAAAAACCAATTATAGCAATCAACTTATCAATATTGACCAAAAAAAGTGTTTATATTTCAACCATTCTTCCTTTGAAACATACTATAGCACTCGTGTGATACACGGGGCACATACTTCAACCATGTGAGTAAAATCAATTTGTCCCGGCGTATTGTCGCCAGTTGCGAGTTTAGCGCTATATTTTGCCTGCAAGGACTTGATGTGGCTATCACAATGGCTGCTGACCAGATCTTCGTGTTTCATTCATCGTGTGTAGCAACTATGGTAATATTTACTGTGAACTCTACTAGCAGGGTTACGTCAGAGAAATTTCCCGCTCCGTATTGTTGTCCGTGGATTAAATGTGGTCTAGGTGCGATCAGGATGTCAACGAAGGGGTGTTTCTAGAGCTTTATTTTATCACGGCACGTATCCTTTCGAAAAGTTGTTGAACAATGAAGTCGTTCAATTTTTTAAATTATGAATTAGTCTGTTATTATTAGAGAGTATAAAGGCGATTTAACTCAAGGTGATCCGCTTCAGTGGCCGAATGGTCTAATGCGTCACTCTGGTGCTAGATTGAACTGCTGATGTAGGGAAGATCTAGGTTCAAATCCCGCTCTAGTCTACTGAGGATGGTTTTTTCATAAGTGTTTCCCACTCTCCTTCCACGCAAATGCGAGTATATTATCTCTAAATGATTCCTTCCTTATCCCTATCTCATATAAGTAATTATGGTTGCGTATAACCTGGACATGCGGTGATAAAAAATTCTAGTGGATCTATAAGTGGTTTTAAATCACTGGAGTGTAATTCCAAATCACTAATATCCAGATTGAATTTTTTGATGAACACAAAATGACTAAACTAAGATTCGAACTAGATTACCTGAGATGTGTTGGCAGTGAGTGATGCTGATACCACATCTCTAGCCAAAAGTGTATTACTCAATTACTTATGGCAATTGGATGTGCCAATATGCCTGCCAAATTGTATGATTCTAGCTTTCCCATTAAGTGTGTCAGAAAATTAAAAAATGTGTGGAAAATGTGCAAAATTTACCTAAAATCAAAAAATCTAGCTCTATCCAAGGTAGAACCAATGGAGATACGACAAAAATTAATAGGATCTAACTTGTGGAGCTCGCCAAATCCGTAGCTGCTGGTGCAGTCCGTTTTTTGATAGGTCCTACCGTTTAGCCACAAGAGACCTCCAAAGAAAGGTCCACACCGACTTTAAAGTTGCTCCGCCATTTTGAATTATTTCGGGGGTTAAAAATGGATTTCTTTTAGGGGGTTGGAAATTAAATTTCTTAACTTTTTGGAATTTTCCCGTCGGTTACAGGCTAGAAGTTATAAGTTTGCCAAATTTCAAGTTTCTAGCTCATCTGGAAGTGGGTAAACATTAATGTCAGTGAGTGAGTGGGTGAGTTAGCCATGTGGCTTTATAGTAGTAATAATGTACCGGGTTCGATCCCCAGCGCTTCCATATTTTCTGTGAAGCAGTGGGTTTGGAACAGGGTCAACTCAACCTTGTTAGGACAAGTGAGGAGCTACTTAAATGAAAACGTAGCGACTACGGTCTAGAAAACAGAGATTAACCATAGGAGGGTTCGTTGTGCTGAATACCTACCACCCCCTATTGGCAGAAGTTGGCGCTATATTTTCCAACAGACGTCGGCACTCTGTCTATAAGGATCGATTGTGTGCTGACGTCATTGTTTGATTCCACAATTGAGTGGCGAGAGAGTGGAAAACAATTTTGGAAAAACCACCCTCGGTACGCCATTCCGAGATTCGAACCTTGATCTCCCCGTCACCGGCAGTCTAGTCTACTGCTAGAGTGGCGCGTTAGCGCTTGCGGCCACCAAAACGGGTAATTTCAAGTTAAAATATCTCACATAATTTTACCTTGGATTTTAAGTTGATATTTCTCCCTGGTAATCAAATTAAACAGAAAACAAATTAATATTATATTCAACCGTACATTATTTTCGCAGAGAGTAAAAATTGTTCGTGCGGTTTAAGACATAAATCTCACAAAATATATAAAAAAAATAACAAATATTTACATTCGTCATTCGGACTATGTTCAAAGAATGTCCCTGCCATGTTACATTCAAATTGGTCCACGCATTTGGCATTAATCGCTGAACAAACATACAAACTAGATGCAAAATGGTAGAGTCACAACAAGATTTCGCTCCACACTTAGCATTTCTTTTTTAAATTTATTCAAGGTATTTAAAGTTCACCTTCTGAACCGACTGATTATTTCAGCATACGAATCTTTCTATGAGCGAGAGCGAAAGGTCTTATCAATTTTGCCCGGAAAGGTATTTTCACATACCTTCCACAGTTCTTTTACACGCCTCTATCGACATGGGGACGACGGCTTTACTTTCCCTCCGAAGGGAGCTGCGTAGCGGATATTTTTTTTTTATCGCTCAAGAAAAATCCGTCGACACCAGATGGGTTTGAACCCACAAACATTGGGTCCGGAGGCGAACACATTACCCCAAGAACTCAGAGGTCAACTCTCCGCTATCGATAGTTCCGCTTACCATCTCTTTTGACGTCTAGTAATGAAATAAGCAAGTATTTTTACATTTAAACTTCGAGAAATATAAATTTAATGTAGCTTTAAATAGAAAATAGTACAACCCTAGTATCGAGAGAGAGAGAGAGAGAGAGAGAAAATTTAGATTTTAAATAGAAAACGGTATAACCTAAGTACACACAGACGTTTCAAGAGTTGGTCTCTATAGATCCAGAGGTCCTGGGTTCGATCCCCAAACGTTTCCATATTTTCCTGTGAAGCAGTGACTCTGGAACGGGGTCAAATCAGTCTCGTGAAAACAAATTAAAAAGGTAGCGGCTCATATCTAGAAAACTTGAGCTCAATTGCAAGAGGTTTCGTTGAATTGACCATATGATACCCTCTATCCGTGAAAGTTGGCACTATCTTCACTAACAGACGGTGGCCACTCAGTATAACCGCTATGGGAAGGCCCTTTAACCAAAAAAATGGATCGTGAATGCCACGCGGCTCTATTATTAATTATGTGTCTGCAGTGCAAAGTGTTGAATATGCAATCTACCTCTCTCCCCTTGTACAATTTTCTCTTTCCTTTCCTAATACCTCTCTTCTTCCTTCTCTCACTTTCCTTCACGCCCATACCCGCTCCCCCCAACACACACAAGAATAGTTGGAAGGGTAAGGTTCTCTCTACCCCCACATCGATTGCCCTACCGGGGGATGGGACTACGTGGCTCTCGCGTGCCTTTACCAACTTCTCCCATTTACCTTTCCTTCTGAGAACCAGCCATTTTCTTCCACCCACCCCTTTCCTCAACCTTCCGACTTCCTGTCTAGCAGAACTGCCTTCCGCCGCAAGAGAAAGCGAAATATGAGGGGAGAAATGGGGGGGGGGACTTACTTTAGCTTTGTTACAAGATGTGTTTAAAATTCTGCTTCGAAAAATTAACACTGAAAATTCTTTGGTTACCGAAAAAATATAATGAGTTAATATGAAATTAAAAAAAAAAACTTCCAGTGTTTAATAGAGTGATCACGTGAGTTTGCGTGATGAGCCACAGTCAATTTTGGACTGGACATTTTTGTTAAGAAAAAATATAGAAAAATAGTTCGTTTACTGATGTAAGTAAGTACAAAAAATGAAGAGGGGAAAACCATTTAGGAAAAACAACCCCCAGTTCACCCGAGCGAGATTCTAACCTTGATCTCCCCGTCCTCGGCGGTCTAGCTCCACACGAAACTAGTGCGTTAGCTAACTACGCCACCGTGGCGTGGAGGGTAGTTCTAATATTAATATTGTATCTTTTATATTAATAAATGAACAATTGGTCTGTCTGTCTTGAGCATTGCGCTTTATCTACCCCAAGCAGAGGTCCGAAATTTAAATATTAGTAGCACCTATACATCAACATGTACACCTTGAAGCAGGAATTTTTCAATTTTGATTAAATTTTTCAAATAACTAAAAACCACTTTGAAAGCAACAAAATAAACAATTTTTTATCTATTTGTTCAAAGCAAAGCAAAACGTTGCCCGAAGTAATCATACAATAAACTACGCGGCTACCCCGATAAATGCCTTGTACTTCTGCTAGTTATTAAATATTAATCCCCTCTATTCTGTCGTCCTGTCTGCATATCAGTTGTGAATTTTTTTTCTAATCAATTGATGTTAAATACTGTCATATTTAGACATAAGAAAAATGATTACATTAGGTATCAATGCGAGGCTTGTAAATTAAACTGTCGTTAAAATACTTCGTCTAGCATTTTAAGTGTGATATCGGAAACGGAACTTTTGTTAAACTAGTGTGTAATATGTTACATTTATACAAATAAAACTCCGATTTACATAATATAAGAAAGCGTAGAATTATCGACCAGATCACTGATCTGACATCCCTAGAGGATTTTTACCAACTAACTCCGATCTGTAGGGAACACGAGTTAAAGGGCAATATTTTTGCATTTTATAAATCAAAACTTTTTTTGAACAAAATAAATAAAATATTTCTTGAGTACAAACATAGAGTTTAATTTTCTTCACGTGGTGATATCAAGAGTTCTTTAATATCTGTAAAGGTGGTCCTGAAAATTAATGACAACTTTTAATCTTCATTTAAAAAGTTTTGTCATCTAATGCCGCTATGCTCATGAAAGCTAATCAAGAACTGTTGATATCACCGTGAGAAGAAAATTAAACTCTCTACCGGAGCAATATTTTTTTATTTTGCTAAGAAAAGTTTTTACTATAAAAACCACAAAAATATTGCCACTAACACACGTTCCCTTCCATCCTCACCTATAAATTTGTCACACAACTTGGTGGAATGACATTATCTCATTACCATTGATTGACCTCCTTTTCCCCATCAAATGGTGATCGTTACAATCGTTACTTTCGTCAAGGTCATAGCACCCCGAGAAAGAACCAGCCTTATTGGACCTTGGTGTAAACATAAGTAGATAAAATTCTACTATTTGCTCCAGTGAATCTTTGAAAAAAAAAAAAAGGAACTGTATGTAATCCACTTGTTTCGGAGTTTACTGTTGTCTCCGGATTTCCCACAGGAAGCACGTGACCCATTTTTGTAAAAAATAAAACCTTTTTATATAAGAGTGTTTCTCCCACTGCGGTATACGTACCCCGCGACGTACCAATTAGTTTTATTGGTCATCAACTAAGTTTTGAAAATAATAATTCTGACACCCGGTTTGGGTGGCCGCATGATCTAACGCGCTATTCTCGTGTTAGGACTAGACCGTCGAAAAACGGGGAGATCGGGGTTAGAATCCCGAACAGATGTAGGGAGGCTGGTGTTCTCTAAATAGTTTTCCACTCTTCAGCCACGCAAATGGGGCACATTCCCTCTAAAATCTCATCCTTCCTCATATCCACCCCAATAAGTTTTATCAAAGTGTGGATAGCCCGGATAAATAATAAAACAAGGTGCAAAAAAAATATTTTTTTTGTACACAACATACCCATCCGGACCTATCCACGGGATCACACCAATTAACCGAAGGATAAAAGATGGGAGAATAATTAATAATAAATTGAATCACATTTGCATGGGGTAAAGTTTGGAAACCGTTTAGAATAAAACACCTCACTACACCCAGCCGGAATTAAAGACCCGACGAGCTATGCTAAACGATAACAGACAAGAACCCGCTTAGGTGGCCGTATGGTCTAAGAAAACGTCACTCTCGCAATAGACTAAACTGCCGATTACGAGGAGATCGGGGTTAGAATACCGCTCGGTGCACTGAAAATTATTTTTCCAAAATTGTTTTCCAATATCCCGCAATGTAAACGCGGGTATACTTCCTCTAAATCCAACCCTCCTTATTCCTAGTACATTAGTGAAACAAGTTATATGCGTAAGACTCGAACGGGTAGTAAGACGCAGTGGTAAAAAAAACTGACAACTTTTTTTGTGTGTGCTTTCACCGGTGCGGGTAATTGTGTGTTTAGCCATCAATATTTCAAGGCTTTTAATTTTGAATTTTAAATAAAGTATATATCAGTGTAAACACGGGGAAAGGTATGAAAAATAAATTCCTCTATTTGTGTTTTTACTTTACATGGACAATTCTTGTTCAGTTTAACTTCACACAGCTTATCGAGAGAAGTGTAACACTTTTTGATCATCTTCCCCTTTTGACCGAACAAAGAGTTTATTTACTCCCGGTGTTTAAGGCAGTGAAAGTCAAAATTAGAGGACGAGTCACAAAGTTCGCTTGGAACGAATGTCCCCTACTGCCACACTCACTTCCTCGACAAGATTACTTTTTTATTTTACCCACATCAATGGTCGCATGGTCTAAGGCAGTGTTTTATCCAAATATTTGTAATATAAGACCCATCAAACGGAAGCTTGATCAATGGGGGGGAGGGGGACCCCCGGGGTGCTGGGAGTAGGGAGGGGGGAGTAAATGTAGGCAGGAAAACATTTCTAAGAAATTCCATTTTGAGAATATAAATATAAGGCAAAAGTTAATTTATTAAATGAAATGTTGAACCAAAAAAAAAAATCGTACAATTACAATTAATTAGTAAGCGATGGATTTTTGATTATTTTAACATTCTAAAAATAATATTTTTTTTATAAATATTTGTTGAGATTTGTTCACTCTTCCTTTTCTATTTGACTTGTGTCTATCGAGGAAAGAAATAGATCATGGTAATGGATATTTAATGTTGATCATGTTCAAATTTAATCTTATGCACTTTCAAATATTTGTATTATATTTGATCAACATTCTTTAATCTATTTTTTACTACAAAACTTCCTGGATCCTGCGGACCACACTTTGAGAAACATTACTCGAATGCGTCACACTCGCAATAAATGGACTGCTGAGGGCTGTGATATCGAGCTAGAGTCCTAGTCGGCTAAAGGCGGATGGAAGGGGACGCAAGAAAAATACAATATTTTTGCACATTTTTTTTTTTGGCAAAAACATTTTTTTTTATTTGCCAAAATAAATCAAATCTTACTCCAGTACAGAGTTTAATTTTCTTCACTTGAGGTGTTATCAACTATTAGAATTTATGTCACGAACATAGCGGTATTAGACGAGAAACTTTTTAAATTAAGAGAAAAAGTTATCATTAAATTCCAGGACATCTTTGAAATATATTCAAGACATTTTGAGGTCAACATGTGAAGAAAATAAATTCTATATTTTACTGAAGCAAATTATTTTTTAATAGTTTGCCATAAAAACTGTAAAAATATTGCTTTTTCTCGCATCCGTTCCATCCCACCTTAACTAAAGGTTTTTAACCTGACTCTCTTCTCGCAAATGCGGAAACCTACCTCTAAAATTGTGTATCCTTTGTTTGTATAGATATACTGATAGTCCGAATGGGTAGTACGACTCGGTGCACACACCAAAAAAAAGTATTTGTGGTCGTTCAACACAAGATTCATTAAGACTAGGCTACTTTATCCAGGTTTTGAACCTACACCAATGGCTATGCGATGTAAGCAGTCAGGCTCGTAAAATAATGAACACCTGCAACAGAGGTTAGAATCTATGTTGGGTGGGAATGGGTGTTAAGTTTTCCATCCGTGTTCTATCATCTAGTTTTTCACACTTTATTCAAACTATTGCGGATGCACTTCCTCTAAAGCTACTCTCTCCAACTTGGCAGTTAATAACCCTAGTGTTAAACGCAATAGTATAAAGGAGCTTTTACTATCACGTAAATAATACGAGAAAATCTTTTCTCTAATGTATCCAGCCAAGATTCGAACTTAGGGCCAGTTTCATAGTCAGACTTAGTACGCCTCAAGTGCGAGTCGATACTAAATACAGGACGACACCTACCTAGACCAAAATGGAATGGGCCGTTTCGCATATGATATGGCCCATTCCATTCAATTTCAGGTAGGTGACGTCTTGTATTTAGTATAGCGCCGCACTTGAGGAGTACTAATCTTGGCTATGAAACTGACCCTTAATCCTAATCGAACTCGCTGTCGCTTAGCCAACAAACTAAGTTTTGTTATAAAAAGATAAATAGAGACGTTTCATCTTTGTCATTGAAAAATTGAAAAATATTTTATGTTCTAAATGTCTTTAGAACCGTGCATTGACATCCGTTCGGGTTATACGCCTGAGTTGAGTTTAAAGTAAATGTACCCTCATTTTCGTGGAGGAAAGTGGGAAACCTTGGGGAAAAAACCTCGGTACATCTGAGCGGGATTCGAAACCTGATTACCCGTTATCGGCAGTCCAGTATATTGCTAGAGTCACGCCTTAGACCATGTGGTCACCCCAATAAAGGGTGCAAGAGTAGTAGAATTGGCTTTTTTTTATGTGGTTTTTAAAAGTTGTTTTAGTTGATGAATGGTAAAATAATAACTAATCAGTGTGTACTGCAGAATCTTGTTTGAGGTAATTAGTTTTTATGACTATTCTTGGAAAGTCTGAAGCTATTATTTCATAATAGACAAGTGTTTAAAGTTTTCTTTAATTACGTCGATGAGAAATGTTGTCTTCATTGTTTTTTAGATTTGAGACTCATTCTAGTTATGAGAAAGTATGGTTTAAATACTTTTCAACTTCTTGGGAAAGTGGATTGGTTTACTTTAACCTATTATGTACTCTTGCCTTTATTTTCAATTTACGTAAAACTTTTGCTGTCTTAACAAAAGCCTATATATATAAACCGGGCGCCAAAAGGTTTATTTAGCTTCGTTTCTCAAAAGATTAGTCTTTTCAGAAGAAAACTAATATATATAGGACAAGTAGCTACAAATTATGTTAACATTGTAAACTTATTTATTACTTTTTTTAACTCTAGAAAAAGAAAAAGAATAGGCGCCAAAATCACAAAAAAAAAAAAACCAGGTAGCACAATGTAAGAGTTTGAAAATCTTTGTGCCAGCTGCGTAATAAGACACACTGAAATAATATTAATTTAACTATAATTATTATGACACACGTGGCCTGAAGACCATAGACGGCCTCCTTTTCATTGCTAGTCAAATTTCTTACCTCAATAAGCTTTGCGATTTTGTCTACTGAGATAAAGGTACCGGAGTTCAATTGCCAGCATGGCCAAAAAAATATGTCTTTGAATAATATGACAGTGACAGTGAGGAATTTAAACGTATAGTTGTTTATGATGTTTGTTTTCCAAACAGGAAACAAATATGTAATTATTACTGTCGATGTAGATTGCTCACAATACATATTTATTTGAAATTTCACTTTTCCAATTATTAATCAAATTACATTATGATGGATTGATTTTTCAGGCTCCAATCGACAAATTAAGGTGAGATGGAAGGAAATGGACTTCAAGGTTAATATTTCTGCGGGTTTCATAGCAAAAAACTTTTTTATTGTATAGAGTGAGACAAATCAATATTTCTTGAATATTTATCATAAGCATTGAGGCATTCGATGGGAAACTTTTGAGATATATTTGTCAAATTCCAGGAAGCCTATGGAAAATCTTGAAATGTTGAGATTACTAAGTGTATACAACTAAACTAAACGAGTCTACTTCAGCTATTGCATTATTAACTACAAATTTCATTGCCGCACTAACAAAAACACGTCAGGTATCCATATCTTGAATTAGTTCTAATCCATCCACTAAACTAAACCATCCTACTTGAGCTATGTTTATACAACATGCCACACTATTACAACCCTATCCTCTCTTGAGCTAGTTCTACCCAGTCCCCCTCATTACACCCTATCCTCTCTTGAGCTAGTTCTACCAGTCCACCTCATTACACCCTATCCCTCTCTTGAGCTAGTTCTACCCAGTCCACCTCATTACACCCTATCCATATCTTGAGTTAGGTTGTAGTGAGTTGGACTGGATAGAACTATCTCCCTCAGATCCATTCCAATGTTATTCTCCCATCTGCGTCTAGATCTTACCAATGTCTCTTCCATTGAGTTCACCAGTTAAACTCTTAACATGGTTCTAGATTCTCCCGTTCGCCCTGCATGTACTGCCCATCGTAATCAAGAGATTTTCTTATCATAACACTGTATTTTGATGAGTATAAGATATGTAGCCCAACTTTATCTTACCTCCTGCACTCCCCATTATATTCATCTCTTTTTGAACCAATATAAGCACCTTGTTTTCGCGCTAGATGGGATTCTTTTACGGTAAAAACTCATCACGGCCACACCCAGCCCCCGAGATGGTGACCACCCATAAAGGCTGTCCGCGACTGTTATTCAATCCATCCTCAGGCCCTTTCCTCTATCCGCAACCTGAAGACACGCTGTGATGTGATTGATAAAGATCAACCAAACAGAAACCTATATACTGAAGCAATAACTTTTATATCTTCGCAAAAAATAAGTTTTTGTTACAAAAACAGCATGAAAGTGAAAAACTCACGTTATCTTCCATACCACCTTAGGTGCTATTTGTGTGTGCGTTACCTCACTTTAAACACTCTAGCCTAGACTTGTTCCATACCTCGGGGAAACCTCTTCGAACCCATCTGGATTCAAAACAACACAAGTCTCTCAGAAGCGGTTAGTAAACGTATTTAATACCTCGGCGGTGTTGCCAAAGCACGAGGCTCAGTTATAAAATGAGGCGAAATGCAATAACGAGCACAGGGGAAAAAGGAGGAAACTCACAGCACTCATATCTTCTAGGACAACTTTTCTATCTCAAACCCCAAAGGGACTTTGTCTTAGTAAAATTTATATTTAAAAAAAATGATAGAGACCTCTTTTAATCATCATGTCCAAGGGTCTCATGATTGTCCACTGGATTACAGCACTAGCTCAATTAAAATCTAAATTTAGACTTTTCTCACTTTCCCCTGTACTCTTCATATGTAAACTCAAATTAAATTAATTCTTAGCTAGTCTTCTGAGCCGTGCTCGCGAAAGGTGGTTTTCCCATCCTCTATAAACGCGAATGCGGCATCAATTCTCTAAAAAACTTTCTTAATTTGTATCAATTTGGTTAAGACATTTAGTATTTCCACCTCATCTCACAACCAGTTATAATTATACCCATACTCCCCATTCACGAGGTGACATACAAACGATTTGGTTGTCAACCGATCTTTTCCTCCATCTTGTTTCTATCGGTTCAAGGTAGCCCGTATTTAAAATATTGGATTATAATAATGGTTGTGACTAAAGATATTTTACATATCATTATTTTTATTTATTAAATTATTTTTAATTGTATAGATTGAGCCCTTAATAGGTGAAATTTCAGGAGAGAAAAGAGTAAAAAATTTAGTAAAAATCACACTTTCTACACTAGCCAGTATTCGAACCCTCGACTATCTCCGTCACTTACAAGCAAGACTAAATCAGCTACAATCAGTTCGCGTATCCAAAGATGAAAAGGAGCGTTAATTGTATTTTTTTATGTCGAAATTAACCTTCATTTAATTTGTCAAAAATAACATTGAAAGAAAAAAATGTATTATGAATTAGTCTGGTAAGTTGAAGTAGATTAATGTGTTGTTTTTTTCTATGCAGGCGGTAAGGAATTAAACTCCATCTACGACAGGAGTGTAGGTAACCGACAGCTTGCAAAAAGCTATCAGATACAGGCCTACTCTCACGTATCCATTCGCCAAACCATTTGTAACTTTTACAAACAAAAACTTTCATAACAAACAATTTGTTTTTAATTGCGTTTTTCTTTTGACAGGTTTTTTTTTTGTTTACATCTTCTGTCTAGCTGTCAGTTACACCACTCCTATGGCGAATGGAATCTAGTTACCCGGCTTGAGCGAACACTTTAGTGCCGCTCTGACGCAATTTTCTTGCCGGTAATTGAACAAGGGAACTTCTGCCACTATCTATTCCTAAATGTTCTCTTTGGCTCGGCGGAATTATAACGTGGCTGTTCCGAGCCCCCTATCTCGCAAGAGATAGTATTCAAGCTTAGCAGGGGTAGGAAGGAAGGGAACATTTGGATCGCTTGAATTAGAGAATAATTAGGGACTTTGGTAAAATATGTTTTCCTCCAACAATCACAATACCCCCTTTAGTGGCAAATAGTTTAGACAGGAGAAGGAAATTAGTCGATAGTGATCGACCGGACTATCTTGAGGGAATTTTCAATCGATCATTCAAGAAAACTACTTAGTCATTTGCCGAGGATGGGGAGATCGAGGTTTGAATCTCGCTTTGGTGAACTGGGGTGGTTTTTACTAAATTGTTTTCCACTCTCCTTCCACGCAAATGTGGGTTCCCTTCCTCAATATTTGATCTTTCCAATTCCTAGCCCATTAACGTAAATAGTACTTAAGCGTATAGTCCGAACGGGTAGTAACACGCGGTGCTAAGTATTTATTTACATAGTCATTATATGTCAATCTTTTTAGTCTTTTAAACTCTTAAAAATATCAAGTATTCTACTAATTTATTATAATAATATTTGAGTATGACAACATTACCTTGATCATCATAATAGGTAATCTACTATAATACAATTTATCAGAAACACAACCAATTAGTAACCGAGAGACTTGAGCGGCGTTTTTTGCCTGTTTTATTAGAATCAAAGCTTGTTAATTACTTAGCTAGGTATTTCCCCTATTAACTAATGGTCAGATCCTGACATGAAGTTGCGATGGTTTTGCGTTTATCGATTATCGATGGAGAGCAGTTTGGCCAATAAAACACCTTTGTTCTTGTGAAACCACAAAATAATTTCGTAACATTGCAGAAATGGTTTTTGTATTATTGAAGTAGAAGGTTAATAATATATTAACTGATTGATAATTTTTTATATTAGATTATCTAAATAGCTTGGTGACTTAGAATTTATTTTACATAATTATTATTTTGTATTTTCTTAAATTATTTTCAACTTTGAAGCCTTAATATTAAAAGTAAACCGTTTTGTCTCTATAAGATTTACTTTATAGCCCTTAACAAACATTCTTAATACCCCCAAAATAAAATAGCATTAGTACTCGTTCACATTAAAAAAAACACTTTTATACATTAAAACCTGGCCTGGTAATTTCGTTTTAACATTTTAATATGATAGTGTGATTCATATAAGTCTAGTATTCCATCGTTGCCAGTTATATAAGATTTTTAGTTCTTGTAGGTTTCCTTGAGAGAATCACATCTCGGAAATTGTTTCCAAGTTAAATTTTTAATGAAGTTGATATTATATGTTAAAATACTCGTATTTCAGATACTTTTAATGTAGTTTTTATGTTTTATATAAAATCGTAGATATTTTAGGCAAGCTAATACGAATCCATACATTTTATTACTTTATGTTTTATGAAAAATAAATACCAACAGATATGTAGCGCCCATTTAACAGTGAAACAAAGGCAAGTAAAAACTATACGGTAGAGATAGAACGCTATATGGCACTAATCTTTTATTATAAAACGAAAGAATATTCTAAACACCAAATGTTGTGCAAGTTAAAATAATGAGGAATATCTATAAATTGGAAGTTCAAGGGCCGAAGAACACATTAGCATTCATAGCAGAAGTAGATTTTTATTTTTATAATGACAAATAATACTAAGGTGTTTCTCCTAGTTTCTGATCAAGCGACCCATATTAGAGAATTAATCTGGTCATAACCTATCCACCAACAATTAGCGTGGTTAGTTATATACATGAGCGTGTTGGCAATCAGTTCAATCAACGCGAGTTTGGGACGCAACCACCCGAGATTGACTAGTAAATAAGGTTCTCTCCAAACCAATTAACAATTAAAAAAGTAATTATATCAATTATTTTAAAATTTATTTTATAAAAACCTCAGCTATTTAAATAAATTCACCAATTTTAGCTAACACACAAAAAAAAAAACCCATCAAAAACACAGAGTGAAATATTTCTGGTCACTCAAATGAATAATTACTTCAAATTAAATAGGTGTCGTTCAAAAGAAACTATCTATTTGTATTCAAATTAAAATTTGATAGTTTATTTCAACTCGTGTAAACCTTTGAAAATAATTTACTTAAAATATCGATTTTAGTTAGGTAGTATCCTAACTATAGTTTTGTTTTGAAATATTGTATATCAAGGTCGTTTTATGAGCTCTAAAATTTTCGTTTTAATGAGAAAGAAATTAATCAGGGATTTATATTGGTAAAAATGTGAAAGTTTGTTCAAACTACACACAATGATCGCGAGGTTTTTTTTTTTAAAGGGTGGGGGAATAAGAAGGTAAGGTTAGAGGGAGTTTTTTTTTTTTTTTTTACTTTATTACGAGTCTGAGTACAGGTAATTTCCTGGTGTAATAAGAGAGAAAACAAAGTCGGGGCCACCCTATAGATCCAGAGATAGTTTTGTTACACAGAAAGCATCAGTTTCACAGCCCAAGTAATTTCCACCAGGATGGCAACCCGTTGCAACCAACATCATGTTTTATTAATAAGATTACTCTTACTCCCGCAAATACTCTAACTGAAATGTGTAACCTTCCACTGTTTCGAGAGTGAGTGGTACGGGGTGGGGGAGAGTATGGGGGGATTTAGGGGGGTGAGAAGCGTAAAGGTGTCTCTCAAAATGTTGGCTTTTCTCGGACCATTGAATTCTCCTTCGGTCTAGTCTAAAAGAAAAAGGGCGCCACTTTATAAGAAGTGCTTTGCAACTACTTAGCATTTTCTAAAGGACCCCTTACGTTTTTTGTTGTGCTTTTTTTTTTACTTTTTATTTCAACATCACTTCAAAACCTCAGCCTTTTTTCAGAAAACCGTAACCTTGATTTCAAAGAATAGTTTCTATAGAAGTCCGGCGGCTATTCAATATAATTTGATAGAATTAGGTGACTTAATAAAATTGACCACAATTTATTTATGTATCTGGGTCAAGTTATTGGTCTCTTAAATTATCGAACCCCCACCCACATTTCAAAAATATGTATAAGGAATTAAAAAATTTTAAGACATTTCTAACTATCTAAGATGTTTCTTTAATCTGATTTTTTAATTTAAGCTTTCCAGATCATCTGGAAGTGGCTTAGATTTTTCTTAAGACATACTAAATACCTTTTTTATAGCTGTATTATAAAACGTAAGTGGATTAACACTATTCTATACATACATATTGTTAATAATTGTTATTTCAAATTATAAGACCAGCTTAACTACTCTTATTAAGATTGGGGCCATATTGTTAAGATTTTAAGCAACAGTATAGCAAGGTCAGCATGCGAAAAACATGCTAATACAAGTTATATTTATTTTATGTCAAAGCGAGACTGTATGTATGAACAATAAAGACAAGTGGATATTGAGTCCAGAAATTGATTTCTCTGTGAAAATAGGTCCCTATTTTTTATTCTGAATAGCACCACTAACGTACGTCATAGAGGAGATATTCCTGAAGGGGGTAAGTACCCTTTTGGACTAAAAAAACCTTACATTTCATGTCTTTTTACCTAAAAAGACAATAATCAAAATGTAAAATTAGCGAATTTTAAAAGACATTTCGCTCAAAATGTATAGTTCTGAAATTAAAGTAATTGATTAGAAACATAGATTGAGTCTTACTCGAACAAATAAACTAATATTGGAACAGGGTCCCAACAGAAAAATGTGTGACATTGATGCATGTTTTGTCTCATAAAGTTCTGTCATTGGGTGACTACTAATTAAGGCATAATGTAACCAGCCCGGTGTATTCCTCATCAATACTAATTAACCAGGCTTCTAGGTTTATCTTTATTGATAAATTGTATTGATTGAAAAGGCACCGCGACACCCATAATGGGATTCAAAATGTATATGTAACCTGCTATTTATTTAATAAATTGTTATGTGTCTTGTACTTGATATTTCTGTAACCATGCAACCCTCCTTTTACACTAAGGAGGCCACAGACCTGCGCCACTCTGCTGAGGAACTGCGCAACTCAAAGTTCGCGGTGGTTTTTTTTATCTATATAATTGTTCATTCTTTCATTATTTTGTTTTTTGTTACATGCATGAGCCCAGCACCAAAATGTATTTTGACGGAGATCCTGTTGGTGGCCAACTACGACAATTATCCAGCGAGGACGTGGATAGGATTCAATCCTTTCCAAAGCTGAGCTTCTGCATGCGTTTAGACAACATGGATTAAATGTGCCTGAAGATACCTCGGTGAGTGACCTATGAGTTACCCTGAAACTCTTGTGGACACAACCGGTGCCGATGGTACAGGTGGTTAATTTCCCCCCGGGTGACAACCACATTCTGGTTAGTAAACAAACTTCTAATGATATCCCCTTAAATAATTCTGCGACTAGTCAGAGTAAGGTAGGCTCTAATCAAGGTATTGGTCATGTTCCCATAATAATATTTTATAATATTTAGCACGCGTCTTACTACCCGTTCGGGTTATACGCTATGTTCCATAGACCAGGGTGTTAGCTCAAACCATCCTATTCCACAAATAGCTGCCATCTCTAGTACACGAAAGGGCAAAAATTACTTAAAACTATAATTTGTAAACAGGTTTCAAAACCTAACGAGACTTTACGGAACTTTATCCTTTTATTCTCGGAAGCGGCCAGCATTCTTGAACTTAACCTTGAAGAAAGTCAAATTGTTAATATCATTCTAGAAAATGTGTCACCTTTAACTCGCAGCCATTTTGTTTTGCTACGCAGTCTTCATCTATATTAGAAATACATACTCTTGCCTCTCTTATCGAAAGTAGCATGTTGGCGGAACAGGAGTATTTGAATTTACACCCCCCTCCAACTTTAGCTAAAAATGTACAAAATGTAAACCCTAATAACAAATTAGGTCAGGTTCAGTAATCTATCAGTATCTATCTGTAAACTAATATTGGAACAGGTTCCCAACAGAAAATTCTAAGCTAATTGAGAATAATTGAAGAAAGCAACGCTATGCAATTATTTATTTATTTATTATTTAGCACCGGTCTTACTACCCGTTCGGGTTATACGCTTAAGTACTAATTACGCTAATGGATTAGGAATTGGGAAGGTTGAATTTAGAGGAAGTGAACCCGCATTTGCGTGGAGGGAGAGTGGAAAACCATTTAGGAAAAACCACCCCCAGTTCACCCGACCGAGATTCGAACCTCGATCTCCCCGTCCTCAGCAGTCGGGCTCAACACGACTAGCGCGTTTGCCAACTACGCCACAGAGGCGGGTTCTATGCAATTAAGTATTGGCTATATGAAAGGAGAAGTTTCGGGGATGAATTATTATGATTAGGGAAATTTTAAGGTTCGATTATATCCACACGTCCATAACAGACTGACTTTAAATATGAGTGGAGAATGACCCTGAGCACGGTATGATCCCTGGATAGCTTAGTGGTTAGACCAGGTCCCGAATTCGATTCCATGTCCAGGTGTCATTTTTCAATGTATTTGAATCTAAGTTGAGGATTGTTTTAGTGGTTTCGAAGCGTCATAGCTTCCATTCTTATAGGAAGTACTGCAGTATGAGGATATTCACCTTCAAGTAGGCAGAACCCTAAACAATATTATTTGCCTATCAGAAAAACATTCATATATTATGTCGAATCTAAGTTTTAAATACAAATAAATCAACGTCTATTATCTGTTGGGGAATGTCTTAATTTCGATCTTGTTATTATTTTATGATGAATTAAATTTCACCATTTTCTTTAAAACATTTATAAGTTTAACACCATGTATATCAGCGAGATGATTTAAGGGGAGGTAATGAGAAGGATATTTTAGGTGAAATGCATCCGCACTAGTGTGAAGAAGGAATGGGGGAAAAGAGTGAGTGGAAATAGTGGAATAGTGGAAAACTCCTCTAGAATGCATCAAACTGAGATTCGAACCTCGACCCCCCCATGTGACCAGCAATCCAATATATCGCGTAGCTAACTCTTGAGACCGTATGACCACGTCATTGCTATAGTTTTTAATTATATTTTAAATAAGTATAGGTTTAAATTTACGGTTTTTAATCTTGCTTCAGTGACCGCATGGTCTATGCGTCACTCTCACACTTAACTGAACAGCCAATTAGATAAAGATCAGGGTTCGAATCCATACTACTCTTACACGTCCACATAACCTGAACAGGTAGTAAGACACGGTCCTAAAAGAGTTTTTAAAAACGTAATAATATTTATTTTTTCTTGACAGCGTTTCTGCGCGTCGCGGCGCTAAAACTCTAAAGTAAACTATTTCCTTCTTGCGCAAGCACCGGAAGAGTAGAGCAATCGATGTCCCGGACGTTCTTGTGTGTTTTTCTCCCGAGAAAATGGAAGTGGGAAAGGGGGGGGGGACGGAAGACACCCCACCCATCAAGGGTACGAATTTTTACTTCCCTCTCTCATCCTCCGTCCCTCCTCCTCCTCACTACTGCATCAATCAAGGCACAGAGACAAGACAACAGAACTGTAAGCCTTATGACAATGGCATTATTACTAGGGGTTAGGCTCGTCTCGGGACAGGCGCAACTTTGGAGTTCGCGCGAAGTCTGATTTTCCCTTTTTGTTTGATCTATTTTTAGTTTTATCATAATCGGAAGTAGCGCGATTTATGTCGATGTTTATGTCAAGTTTTCGGGATGCATGAACTACTAAAAGATGGCATGTTTCATAGTGTTCATACCATGTTTCAGTTTTCTAGGGGCGCTCTACAAGAACGTTAGGGAATGCTTAGTGGACCGATAGTATGGTCCAGAGCACACTATCAATCCATCTTTTAACTAATGATGACGCAAGAAAACCCACGCTAGCGTCCACTTTGTCAAGTTCTTTCATACGGCCCTAGGAATGTATTAGTAAGTTGCGTCCGCCATATTGTATTCACCATCTTGAATTTTTATAGTTCCAGGTTTTTACTATAAATATGGCATTTTCCATAGCTTTGTACCAAATTTCAGCTCTCGAGGGTATAGGGAAGTGGGAGAAACAGCCCGAAGTAATGCTCCCACCCGATACGACCAGCCAGTAGTCACATTCCCTCCCGAGACGACCAGCCAGTAGTCACACTCCCTCCCGAGACGACCAGCCAGTAGTCACACTCCCTACCGATACGACAAGCCTATAGTCGCCTTCTGCACTTCCAGAAGAGATCCATCAAAGCCGCGCACAAGGACAAACGATATTGAACCTTATGTTATGTGTGGGACAAACACATAGATCACAGAAGAGAGGCTGGGAAGGAGTGGGTGGGTCGTGTGTTGGTCGTTATGAAGCCACCAGCGGCTGCAAAAAGTAAAAAGGACCTCGGAGGATAGATAAACAAACAACAAAGATAGGCAAGGAAACCAGAGGTAAAGAGATTTTGAGGCAACAAAGCGATAAATGATAACAAAGAGATTTTGAGGCAACAAAGCGATAAAAGATAACAAAGAGATTTGAGGCAACAAAGCGATAAATGAAAACAAGTAAAAAAAGGCTTGACTAGAAAATATCTTTTGATCAAATCTCTAGTCGCTGGGACTGGACTTTGGCGTGATCGTTGTTGTTGTTGGCCAGCCTCTTGTTATAGTGGCCAGCCCCCTTTGAATCTGATAGACATCCCGGGTTCGATTCCCAGTGGTACCATACTTATTTTTTCCGGGAGGGGAATCGTTCTTATGGTCACCATGGTTTGGTTAATTAAGCTTAAGTTTAATTAAGATTTTTACCGACTCCACATCTTCATTATCACTATCATCACATCATCTCATTGCGGGTAAGACTTGTAGACAAGGTATACCCTGGGCAACGTTATTTTCACGCACACACACACACACACATACATGCGCGCGCCCAGCCTAGATTCTTTGTCCCTCAAGGTCAAATATGCCACGCCGTACGCATCATTTGTATTGTTTTAACAGGCTCTTGAAGAGCCCACCTCACTGCTGATCAGCCGGAATCATAAAAGACAATAAATTAATATAGGCCATAAATATTAAATTGAAAAACCTATATAATAGTTTCCATATTAGTTTGAAACATGTATTTTTCTAGGCAAGATATGTATGTTTATTTAGTTCATAGCTTGTTTTTAACGGCACACCCAAGATGACCTTATGTACGAGCCAAGATTATTTCTAGCCATTGACTTCATAAAGTTCATTGTGGTATAAAATTAGTTCAAAAAATATTATACCACGCTGTTGGAAAAGTGTTGTTTAATAAATTTTTTTTATGTCAGCACGCTTCCTAAATTGTGCCCGAATACAGATTTGCCATCCTGTCCAATAGAGTAAGGCCAAGTTTTTTTTTAAATAATACAGTAAAACCTTGGATTGCGAGTAACTTGGTTTGCGAATGTTTTGTAAGACGAGCGCAAAAATTTTCAATAAATTTTAACTTCCCAATTTAAAAAATAAGTTTGGAAAAAATTACTTAGCTGTCAAAAAGGTAACACGCTAGTTTTGGAGTGTGACATATTTAATACGTTCATATTAGAATTTCGAGCACTACCCGCTACCTAGAAAAAAGCTTATAGATACAATTTGGAATATACTTGGCTACTTGGTTGTGGATGGGTGGAGTTAGAGGGTTAGGGGCGTTGCTAGTAAGTTTGTAAGAAACGTGTAGTGTGTGTTTTATAGCACAAAAGACAAAAAAAACATTAAGCTCACCCCAACCTTCATACGGAATTGGAAAAGAGATGGAAATATACTGTTACTTAAGCGTTTTTGATCGTGGTCATATTTGTTGTTATTGGTGATGAGGGCTTATATATATATATAATTAATTATAATGTAATTTACTCTTTTGATCTAACAAACTTTACAAAGAAGACCTTTCTTATCCCCTTTTCCCCTATCTTCACCGTCGCCAAACAAGGGGACTTTGACACATTCTCTGCACGGGGAAGAGATGGCTGGATGCGGCGAGGTGGAGGCAAGAAGACGTCGCTCACTCTGTGGCAACAAAGAGACGCTATGGCGTCGACATCAGACGCAGCTCATTAGCTCCAACTTCTCCATTCTCTCACCGCACAGAACGGGCGCATTAACTGCTGGTAAAACCGCCTGATTCGTCCGGCGTAGGAGCGAAACAAAACGTATCTACGTATAAGAGGGAAATGCAATCTCCTTTGCAATTTAGCCCCGTAATTGTGTAATTATAGTTGTAAATCCAACGTGCACTTTCTAAAATAACATTCGCAGTCTTCAGTTCGAGTTAAGTTTCGCAATCTTCAGTTCGAGTTAAGATTCACAGTCTTCAGTTCGAGTTAAGATTCACAGTCTTCAGTTCGAGTAAGATTCGCAGTCTCAGTTCGAGTTCAGATTCGCAGTCTTCAGTTCGAGTTAAGATTCGCAGTCTTCAGTTCGAGTTCAGATTCGCAGTCTTCAGTTCGAGTTAAGTTTCGCAATCTTCAGTTCGAGTTAAGATTCACAGTTCAGTTCGAGTTAAGATTCACAGTCTTCAGTTCGAGTTAAGATTCACAGTCTTCAGTTCGAGTTAAGATAAGCAATCTTCAGTTCAAGTTAAGATTATCGATCTTTAGTTTGAGATAAGTTTCGCAGTCTTTTGTTTAAATTAAGATTAACAGTTTACTGTTTAATTTTTTTTATCATATTCGATTTACTTTAAAAGGTTGTGTTTATTTTTTCAACGCGTCTTACTACCCTTCGTGTTATCCGCATAAGTACGGTCTAATTTTCATAGGAAGAATCTTTTTTGACATCTAGAAAAGCAACTTAATCTACTTTCAAGTATACATATGTCAAAACATGCTATCTGGCGCTTTCACTTTGATCTATATAATAAAATTAATTAGTTATAGTTAAAATTAAATTAGTAAAGTAGTAAAATGTTATCAATGTTGACTGTAAAAAAAGTTTTTTTAAAAATCACCTTCCTATGAAATTGAACTGAACATTATTGAGGTAAGGATGAGAAATGCTTCATAAGTAACATGAACTACGGCGTCCGTATAGAATAGATTTACGGGGACGGAAAGGTCAGGGTTCAAATCCCAACTTGGTGTATTAGGCTGATTAATTTTAATTTTTTTCTTTAAGCAGAAGCAGGTGCATTTACTGTAAATTCTACCTTACCGTATTGAAGGTTGTCAACTTATTTAATCCTTTGACCTATTGAGACGACGTGTCTAACAAATATCCAAACATTTACAGTTTAATATGACCAGAGTGTACATGTGTTTAGATATTTTTTGTTAATACTACTAAGCACTCTTAGATACAAATTATCTTGAAAGGATTTCAACACCTGCCGGAAGATACGGTAAAAGAAGTGACGCAGAAATTTCGCGGGGGACGGAAGTAGTCACTCCAACATTCGCCTGGTGAGACAATCACGAACTAATCTTGTTAACAACGTACAGGGTCTGCTCTGGAAGCTGGCGGCGCACACGTTATTTCGGAGACAGTAATTGGACGTCCGGCTCAAAATAAATTGACATCTGCAAACTTAATGAAGTACTAACAGGCAATGGAATGAAATTGTATATGTAAAGGGAAGCGAAGGGGGTAACGGGAGGGGGGGATAAAAATGTGTAGTTTGCAATTAAAATCTAATCTGAAATCATACCACCCATGTTTAAAGCACGAATATGCGCTCCACTATAAAGATTTTAAGGCGTTGTGGCAGAGTGGACCAAAAATCAAAGATTAATTTATCACACATCTATCTTTAATGTATTTCTAATAAAGTATAATGTTTAACACTATAATTTGATACGTGTTAACTTAAATTATATGAATTAGAAAGATAGTTCGAAGAAGTGTATTATCATTAGCGTGAAGCGGGGATGAAAAAAAACTACCAAAGTAAATGGTACAGTGTACCACATGATCTCTCGTAAGTTAAGAGAAATGTAGCAACAGACATCGTTGCAGAAGCATGATGGGGGAAAAAAGAGTTTCATATTCCATCAAAGAGCTATAATAAAATAATATACAATTTTACAGAAACATGTTGAGGAAAAAGTAATATCACTATTAACCCCAAGAGGATGGCAAATAGCTCAGTTTCCTAGACCTCAATCAAAATATAGGCTATGTTTGCCAATAACCCAACAATCATTGATTTTATAAAAATGTATTTCAAATAAAAGTTATAGATTTTTTATAGTAATACAAATTTACAATGAAGCTATTTTGTATATCTAACAGTTGCGAAGATATGATCAAAGTTGAAAATTTCCGCTTATTTAAATTACCTTCAAAGTAATGTTCATGAGAATTGTCATTTTGTTTGAAATGCTACACAGTGTTTAGATATGAATTTTCAACAAAATTGTTAGAGGATTTTAAGAAAATCGATTACTCTCGTTTTACCCCTAATTATAAAGCTAAAAATCTAATCCCAAAAACTCCTCATGGGAACCCTATGAAAACTATGAATACCAAATCTTAGCCCTATCTGTAAAATGCTAGCGACTCTAGACCAAGATAAAGACACACACACACACAGACGAACAAAGGAAAAACCACTACTTCGGTTTCAGTGGGTCTGATACGGTAACATTTATCAAAATTTTGAATTAGATTTTTTTGACGATAACAATACTTCCTCTACCAGAGTGATCGCGAGAAAATAAAAAATCCACCTCAAGTGCATTCGGTTGAGATTTTAACTTAAACCTCTCGTGTCACCGGTAATCCGGGCTATGGCGAGATTGACGTCCTATTCCATGGTACAATCAGTGCGAGCTTATTTTAAGATCCTAAATTTAAATTCCAATACGATTCGGTGTGAGGGGGAGAAAAATAAACAAGAGTTTCGTTGAAATACGAGAAATCTTATTTTTATTTCACCCCTCCTTCCTCCGGGGAATTGAAACTATTTGTATTCAATCGTGCAAAGCGTTCAGGGAAGATTCCTCTATCTTCCCCAACTCTCCTAGACCCATCCCCTCAAAAAAAGGAATAAAAGAATAACCAGGAGTATTCTCATCCAAACTAACACGTCTATGAACAAAGATGAACAAACTCACAGACGTAAAAAGTTCTCCCCCCGCCCCCCCTCAAGCAGTTTGATAAGACTGAGAATATAAAGACTTTAGGGCTTTATTTTGTTGGAAGTGAAAGTAAGTTCAAATTTGTTTTTAATACTCTAATCTCTCCGTGAAAATTCCTTTCAGAAGGTGATAAAAAGTAATTTAATATTTGATTATAAAAGAATACATATTTGATCCCTTAAAAATTTGAAGGTATATTATATTCAAATAAAAAAATTATTGAAAAATAAATCCGATATTGCTTATTAAACTTTCTTTCAAACATCGTTTTCAATTTTACATTTTTCCCCATCATGTATTTTACCAAACCGGATTACATGTATTTTAATTACTCCAATAAGGTAAGGATTGAAAAGGTAAAATCTAGAGGAAATATACCCAAATTTATAGAGAGATACAATGGGAAACTACTTATAAAAATATACCCGGGATCCAAACCCCGACATCCGCATCACCTGCAAACCAGAATAGAAAAACTTAACGTATAGTCCACGTGATCACCGATGCGAGTAAAATTGACGTCGATGTTAAAAAGTACATTCATTATTCACCCGCTTCAATGGCCACATGGTCTAAGTCGTAACTATTACAATAGATTGGAATGCCAATGATGTGGAGGTTGGGTTCGATCCTGGTAAGAGGTAATGAGGGTGATTTTCCACTCTCCTTCCATGCATTAGCAGGCAGATTACCTCTAAAATACTTCCTTCCTCATCCCCACCTTATAAGAATAAGATGCGTATAAAATGCACAGGTAATAAGACGCGTTGATAAAATAAATAAAATAAATACCCACTTTGGTGGCTGTGTGATCTAACGCGCTACTCTCGTATTGGACTAAACTGCCGAAGACGGGGAGAATGGTGTTCGATCCCGGTCGGCTGAACTTAGGGGGATTTTTCCTAAATGATTTTCCACTTTTCTTCTACGCAAATACGAGTGCACTACCTCTAAATTAAATCTTCCTAATCCCTAAACCATTAATGTAACTAATCCATAGGCGTATAACCCGAACGGGTAGTAAGACGCGTTGCTAAAAAAAATAGCTCGTGTAAAGTATGGATGGATGGATATGTGTATGTGTACGTACGTGTATGTACTAGATATTTGGCTATTAAGTATTAATTTCCCAAGAACTTGTGCGACCCCAAGGCCGAATGAAAAACTTGAACATGCCTGCCTTAGATCTTACGGTTAATGAAACGGGGTTGAAAACAAAATCTTATCCAAAATTAGTCCTTAACTCTATAATGGATCTGTTTTAATAATTCCAGTCATCTAACCCTTTATCGGTAGTTGGATAAGTGCGAGAAATAGCTACGCAAAACATGGGTACCAAGAAAAAAAAAATTATAAGTGTTGTCTATACGAAAAACTTTAATAATAGTTTTTTCCTCGAAACACGGGAACAATGCACACCGGCCTTTCTTTCTCAGAAGCTCAGTAGTCATCAAGTGATAAAATATGGATGGAAGGACCTGTGAAATTTATATTCTTTTGTACGTTCTCGGAACAACTGTAAAAATGAAAAAAAAAAAAAAAAGTCTGAAAAGAAGAGGCGTAAGCAAAAGGTCCTCAAAAGTGGAATGCGTTTATCCAAAACTAAACAAGCAGTGGTTTCCTTGTAAAAAGGCAAAGAAAAAGTTTGTGAACCAATTTAAACTTTTTTTTTTCTGAAGATATTTTGATGGATGGTCCCTTCATATTTTCTTTATATGTGTGAAAATGATGGTCTCGCTTGGGATTCACTATTTATGACCTATTGAATACCGTACAGAGACAATTTTCACTGAGTGACATTTATTTTTATCTTGGCAGGGAAATTTGCCCTTTTAGGAGGGAAAGATCATGAGTGAGAATATTTCAGATAAAGCTGAATATTTGTATACTTATTTAACTACTTCGTAACCTGCCTCCTTAATTTGATTGCATGGATGATTACCTTTTCATTTAATTATGAATAATTCATTGTAATCAAGGTCTACAGTCAGGTAGCCTGCTTTTTTTAAAAATCTTTTTGTATTCCAATGTATTTGCAAAACTTAGAAAATAATAAAAATTCATTAATGTTTTATATAAATGAAGAGTTTTATGCTTACACGCAAACGAACGTGATTTTTTAGGAACCCTATTATTATTATTATTATTATTATTATTATTATTATTTTTTATTATTATTTAATTAACCACCACCAGTCCAGGTTGTACTGTGTTAATTACACTAATGAATTAGGGATGAGGAAAGTTGATTTTAGAGGAGATGTATCCACATTTACTTGGAGAGTGAAAAAAAATTTAGGAAAACCCATCAGCACACCCAACCGGAATTTGAGCACCGATCTCGTTAACACGAGGGTGACGCCTTAGGTTAGGGTTCACAAAACTAACGGCCCTCGAGACACATCTGACCGGCACGTATGTCTGCAATTCTTTTATATTACTTATTTTTCGGCCTACACTCTTCACACGCACACAAAAAGTAATGGTTTATTTAATGTGTGTACATATATTTTCATGACAACCTAAACGGTATGATCTCGTTTAGAATCTCTTTATGGCTACAATCTGATCATCTAGCACTTTCTTCTTGGACCTAGTTAGGTCAGTGACTGGTTGCAGTTACGATTGTACCTTGTTTGTGTAGCTATTTACGGTGAGCAACCTGTGGGAGCACTATTATATTGAAGTAGTGGCCCGCGAGGATAATGCTTTATTCCGGCCCCTTCAGGCGCCATATTTATCTAAGTGTTCAAAGATAATTTGTACAAGCTACTGTATGTTCTAGTAATAGGTAAATGTATAAATTTACTATTGATTGCTCTAGCAGTACTCAATAGGAAATGACCGGCCATAGTAAAATACTGTGTAGATCCCTGATTGTTAGCCATCTATTATTAGTAAAATGGAAGCTCTTTTTATAGGATATTATTCCTTGGTTTTTCGTAACTCTCCATGAGGGTTAATACAAGCTAGCTAGCTTAAATAATATTCTTTTTAGTAACTCTAAAAACATAGGATTTGAAGCTATGTTTATATTTTCAATTGTTTCACCTTTTTCATTATTAGACCTCTCAGGTATTAGTCTGGTATTAGCCTGGTTTGGTTGTCTTTTTGTATATTGCGTAGAATTTAATTCCTCTTTTTACTGTTGCCGGTTGTGGCAGACGCTTCATCGTTCGAGTAAGAGCGAATATCCCTATTTCTAGAGTTATTAAACTAAACGAAATGTTCCATCTAACTTCTGTTGGTTCCTTGTCTACAGAGTATTAATACCTATTCATCCAACTTTTCTAGCTCGATAACGGAATACAGTTATCGTTAGTTAAATGAATTAAAATTTTGCCACTCATATGTAATTCTATATCTTTTGTTTGCTTTTTAATAAATTTATTTGTTAAACTTATTTATTTCTGTGATGCATTTTCCTTCCCTATCCTTCATCAAGTATAACTTATTTAAATATTTACTAGCAATCGTTTCTTTTTCTACGTGATAGGAGAAGCAACGATTCAAGGGGGCTTGAAAATAATGAAAAAAAAGCCTTACGTAATTTATGAACAGCCCCCTATTGGCTTTATAAAAATATATTCCAAGTAGAGGTTTTCTTAAAATTTTAATTTTACTACAACCTTACAATAGTGAGTTATTTCGTGTCTCAAATACTTGCGAAGATATGATTAAAATTGGCAATATCTGCTTATGTGAAATACCCTTAAAATTATGTTTATGGGATGATTAGAACGGCCATCTAGTTTATAGTGATAAACAATGGCCAGATACGAAATTTAATAAAAATCGTTACAGCGGATTTCGAGATAACTTTATTTTCTCTCTTTTTTTACATTTAGTAAACTACCCTCAATTTTAGGGTAAGATATCTAATTCAAAAAACTCTTCGGGGGAGCCTTATAAAAACTATTGATATTAAGTTTTAGCCATATAAGTAAAATGGTTTCAGCTCTAGGCCTGGATATAGACACACAGGCAGATAAATGGCATCGCAAAAAAAAAAACTTTTTCGGTTCGGGGGGATGACAATTATCAAAATTTGGACTGCGATTTTCTTACGACCACAATAATTATCTTTTCAAGGTGTCAAGAGAAAGTAAAAATTGTCTATTTACGTAAAGATGAGCACAAATCATAGTCTTATACGTTTCAGGGGCGAAAACACATTTCTTTGCATTCTTAAAACTACTTTCAACTAAAGTCTCAATGGCACTATCTAATAAAATAATCACAATTTAAGAAGCAAAAGTACTAGATATTACATTGGTCACTTATATATGATCTTGAGTTTATACAGTCATAATGTCCCATTATTTGAATACTGTTTTATTCTTAACTTATCAACTATAGTTTCCTAGGCTTATGAAGAGTGTTTAGTTAAGTACCGGTACATATTTGAGCTTTTACAGACTTTAACAACTAAAGTGTTTTATTGAAACATACCTCCTATCCAAGCCTGCTATTTAAAAGTCTAAGTTGTTAAGTGGAAGGACTACCTTGTAAAACTTGAGAAGCGCTATCAGCGCAACTCCTAAGAAACGTCCATATATTGAACTATTTGGACTGTTTAGCCGACACCGAACTTGAGTTGCGGTGTTGTCATATCTGTCAAATTTGGTCTAAAAGAGTGAGGGGGAGCGAGCTAATCTGTTGTTTACATGGGTCAAGTTTCTTGGAAGGGAAAGGCAGGCAAGAGTGCGGCTTTTATCAAAGACCACACTATGCAGAAATCTGCTGCTTTATTTTTAGGTTGAACTAATATAATCAGTAGTATGGTTTTCTTAATATTTCTTACCTAGCGGAAGAAAACATTTTTAATTTGACGTTCTCGTATTAGACTGGTTTGCTGGTGACGAGTTTGGGGTTCAAATCCCAGTAGTGTATACTGAGGGTGTTTTTTTAAAACGGTTTTTTATACACGCTATTATTATTTATTTATATCACCACGTCTTACTATCCGTTCGGGCTGTACACTTATGTAATAATTACTATAATGTGTTAGGCATCAGGAAGGTTAAAGTAAGAGGAGGTGCATCCATATTTTCGTGGAGTGAGAGCAGAAAACTATTTAGGAAAAACCACCTGTGAGTACCCGACCGGAATCGAACCATGATCTCCCCGTCTTCAACATGTCAGTTGAACACGGTGAGTAGCACATACTATTGGACTTGATTTCTGGTGGTGGGGAGATTGAAATTCAAATCCCAGTTGTGTGCAATAAGGGTATTTTTCCTTAAAATGGTTCCCAATCTCACTCTACGCAAATGTGAGTACATTAAATCTAAAATGTTACCTTCTTCATTCCAAGTTCATGCATGTGTACAACTCAAACTGGAAGTAAGTCACAATGGAAAAAACAAACTATTGTGATGACTACCAAGAGTGTCGGCGAAACTTTATTAGTTTCGGGCAAGGCAGTTGTAAAGAAATATATTTTTGAGGAGTTTTTAGGGGAATGACTCAAAGCCAATGGAAAATGTTTGAAAATGGAATGCCACTAATAGCTATTTGGGCATGGCGCTTAAGCATTTAAAAATAATAATAGATTGTTATAGAATCTATTTGAAGTTTGATACAAACCATCTTTCAGCTTCAAACTCAAGTATATCAAAGGGAACCAAACAAACTGGAGGAAGGCACATTTTGATGGGGAGAGGGGTGGAGAAGAAATTGGTGGTAATACCCCAGCCTATCAAACCTCCCCCCTTCCCAGTTCACCCTCAATGAGTAACATTGGATATAAAACTATCGACAGACACATCGTAGAATGTAGATCATTTCCTCAGCATCTGACATAACCCAAGTTATGAGGGGTGAGGACAGTGTCTGATGATGATGATAATAATAATAATAATAATAATAATAATAATAATAATAATAATGGTGATAGAGATATCTTATCAATTAACATAAAAAGTGTTTATTTTTTTATATCCTTTTTCATGGACGCAGAAAATTGTGGGTCAGAGATGTACCCTTCTTTAAAAGTGTTAGAACCCTTAAAAGGCAGGGGGGCCACACACATATGTATAAAACATAAATAAGAAATTGTGTTTTTTTACTTTATTATTTACTTTAGTTTCTTATATTACACCATCCAGATACTAATAATAATAATAATTTTAATATAAACTTAAAGATGCACTAAAATCTCCTATTGTAAAACTAGCTTGACCTACATTAGCTTGTAACATGTACAAAGACATAACTATGCAGTGATGGACCCACGGTGGGTGCCCCAAGGAAAAAATACACCACCGTCCCCAAATCTTATGAATAATTGTAGATTATAAAAAAATATTTAGACATTTATTATTGGAATTATTTTATAATACGTAATAATATAGAGTAGGTAGGTTAAATTTAGAGGAAGTGTACCCACATTTGCGTGGAGAGATAAGAGTGTAAACCCATTGAGGAAAACCACTCGAAGTGCATTACCATACAGCCATAATATTTGATAAAATTGTTGCTGAAAAGTTTCAATATAATGTAAAAAACATAATCTGAATTGAATAAAACAATATTAATAAATATTATAAACAAATCTATAGTCAATTATCAATATTAACACTTATAGAGGCTAAACAAACATTGATCTCTGTGAAATTGTCTACACTTTCCTCCAAGGACAAGCTACGGGTAGTAGCTCAACAGTCAACATATCTAATCCCTGCAGCCTTTATTGATTCATGTGAATCTTAAATAATTTTTAGTAAAGTTTTGAAAATGACCTGACAGCTGTTTCTATTGATTTTACAGAAAAATATGTACATACATTTTTGTACAGCATAAATTATGCGCAATAAAATGACTATTGAGTAATTTTTGATTGAATAATGAGATCTTTACGAAACAATGATAGGCCTGAAAGACAACGCTTTCATATATTAGCAAATTAATTTTGGGTGGGTGGACCTGCGTGATGGGCCCTATTTTGAACGTGGGCCTGTGGCATTCTGCCACCACCCTATAATTACACCAATGAACTTGTAGCTATCAAGAATTTCAAACTCTATTAACCTATTTTTTATTAATTATATTCGATAATCAAATATAGCTTTATACGTTTATACATATTTTAACATGTATAACACTCGCTTTGATGGCTTCATGGTCTAACGCGCTACCCTTACAGTAGACTAGACTGCCAATGATGGGGAGATCAAGGTTCTAATCTCGGTCGGGTGTACTAAAGTTAGTTTCTCCAAACTGGTTTACCACGCACCCTCCACGCAAATGCGGGTACAATTTCTATGATTATAACCTTCCTGATCCATAAAACCACTAAACAATTTTGAAAAAAAATCTATTCACAAATTCTCTGTTTATTTGACAAAAATTTTAATCCGACCATTTACCTCAGGAACTGAAAGAAAATATTTTGACCAGATTAAATAATATTATATACATATATATTTATATATAATATAATGTAAATCAAAATATAATATAATATTATATTATATATAAAAATATAATATTATATTATTAAATAAATATTATATATCTATATATATATAAATAAATATATATATATATATATATATATATATATAGTCAAATTTGAATATAACATATAGAACAATTTTCTGCAAAAAGAAAGATTTTATTTTTAAAAATGTATAATTATCGATACCAAATTATTGACTCTGTTTACAAATCAGATTACCAAAGGTAGGGCCAAAGTGTTTGATTGGTACACCAAAGTGAACCGAGCCCTTGTGGGTTTTACGCCGATGTACTAATTAAGCTAATGTGTCAGAGAAGGGTAAGGTTGCTTTTAGATGACTTACACTCACATTTGCGTGGAGGGTGAGTGGAAAACATTTTAGGAATAATAACCTCATAGCACCCAAATGGGATCGAACACCAATCCCCGTCCTCAGCAGTCCAGTTTTTTGCAAGAGTAGTGCCTTAAATCATGAGGTCACCAAAACGGGTCCTGTAATTATATTAATTAGGTATTCTACGCACATGATTTGAAATTAATGGATGGATTTTAAACTACAGTGTTAAAATTGTATTTTTCATGCAGAAATGATAATAAATTCATGACACTTTTTTTTATCCAATTCACAAGAGTAGAACATTTTATTTTTCTTTCGTCTGGTTGAGAGATAAAGTAGTTTTTTATTTTATTTTCTTCGATCTCTTTTTACAGAAACGGCTTCCATTGCAAAACACGTGGTATTCACACAACTGATTTAATAAATGAACGCAGTCGAGTTGATATTTTTCCTGAGAACATCTGCTCGTCACCGTGCAACGCTTGGCATCACTGCCATGAGTTTTCTCGAGAGGTTCATTTTGTTCAACATTACACCGCTAGGTCACAGGCTACTGCACCACAACACTTTTTTGAATCAAAATAAAACTGTACCACTTTATTTTAGTTTAGAACAATATGTATGCTGAAAAATGAAAGGATAATTACTCTCAATCATATTTACTCGGTTTATACTTTGTCTGTAGATTTTTTTTAAAAAAACACTAAACCAAGAAAATACGATCATGCAAAAATTATTTAAACAAAGCTGCTTAAAAATATTTAACTTTTAACTGGCGTTAAATTATACTAAATGATAGAGAAATGTGTTTATTGTAATACAATGAAAACCGTTTTAGCCTAAGTCTTCCCACATTTAAATGACAAGCCCAGTTTGTTTCATGCAGTAATCTTTAAATTATTTTTTAAAACTTAAATTTGAATTGGCTGGGTGGATAGGAATAAACTATAAACCATGTAAATGAATTGATCTTTACAGTAGTAAAAATCTGATTAAAATATGTATAATAGTTTTCTTAGTAATCATGTACAGAGAAATCGCCTTAGAAACCGGCCGCGCTCATCTCTCATGGTGATCCATCCCCTTAATCTAAAGTTTAAGCCAAATAGCTGCTTTTGTTTGTAACACACTCACAATTATTCAACATTAAAACAGGTGACCTGGTGGTCTAGGGGTAAGGTGTCAGACTTCTGTGCTGAGGGTCCGGGGTTCAATCCTCGGTCCCGGCACAGATTTATCTGAATACCAAACCCTTCCTTCACCTCTGACAAGATGTGTATTAATCACAACTTGTGAATGTGAAGAATGCCAGGCCTCCACCGTGGTTCGGATTCCACGTTAAACTGTAAGTCCTCCATTTCATCTCACAATCACCCTACCATTGCACATTAGCGTAAGTGCGTATAACCCGAACGGGTAGTAAGACGCGGTGCTAATAATAATAATAATAATAATAATAATAATAATAATAATAATAATAATAACATTAAAACAACTTATAAAACCTTACATTATTTCAACGCTTCAAAATGGAACACGCTACAAATCTTACTTTTAGACAAGAGTTTAGATTTATAGTAATATGTGCAAAACACTGTTAATTTATTAAGTTCAATTGGGTTCAAAATCATCTACCTATCTACACATTATTACTATTCGGCTTGCATTCACGTACTCACACAAAATACAATAGTTTAACATTGCGTAATTTTGAATAACAGAAACCCTTAAAACTATTTAAAACCACGCTATATTTTTGTTTTAACTTTAAATATTTGAGTGTGGGAATTTTAATTTACACCGGGAAAAAACCAGTTTTTAAATTATTTCAAATATGCATTAACGAGTTTAAATGCATAGCATCAAATAGCTATTATAGACCTGAATTAGTGGCCACACGGTATGGTATCTAGCCTTCCTCTATAAAATAAAGTCATGTTTTGATAGGGTCACAATTTGTGGGATTGTTTTATATGGTTCTATATAGGCTAATATATCACACATTTTAAAAAAAGTCTTAGAATTAAAATCTAAACTTTTTACTGATCAGAACTCCTGCTTTCATTTTGGTGAAAACAATATATATCCACTTCTTAAATAAATTGGTATTTATAAACTTCTGCAATAATTTTCATCGGTGCCCCTTAGCAATTATAATTGCAGCCGACAATAGACCCTTGAATAAAAAATAAAATAAAAGGACCATTACATTGTGTTTCAAGTTTTCTTTGTGACTGTCTGGTGTGTTTTCTTTATTTTATCTACTATTTTGTTCAAAAATGGATATCGAATCAGTAAATAGTGAACACCTCATTATTGATGTACAGATATATCCGTGTGTGTATGACGTAAAATGTGTAGAGCACAAAAACCGTGATTTGAAGTTGCAACGTTTGTCTAGCATAATGGACGCTCTAGCAGTATATCTTGGGAAGGATTCAGTTTTCAAGGAAAAAAAACTCATTTGGTACTCAAACGAATTAATCACATTCGATAGTACACACATAAGTGTATAGGGTAGCTACAGTCTCAGTTTTTCATGAAGTAAAACCAATTATCCATGTGATGCTCGGTTACTAACGATGGGATGAATCCACCACTTTCTTTCTCTTTTTAGACGGCGTCGACGTCGGACAAATAACATGTAAAACGCAATTTGGCATTAGGATTCATCACCTTTATTTCATTCTCACAACTGCACACAAAAGCTACTTGTTGCTAGTGTATCGCGAAGAAGCAGCACTACAGCCGTCGTCTGGCCACCCACAATTCGTAGCGGCTTTATTTTATTGCTGTTTTCGGCAGTATTTTACAGCTCGTTTGGCCGTAGCATTAATCTTGCGTATCGACTACAGCGCTTTGTGGTTGAATATGTCACTAACGTTGGGTCTGCTGTAGACCATATATGGCAATACTTCAATATTTTGATCAAAACCTTAACATAAATAACCTGCATCCCCTTCTGATATTTAATTATCTAGATATTTTACTTGAGCGGAAATTTCACTGAGTCCACTTTTCATGCATTTAGTGTGCTACTTGAACACGGTATTACAGGTATTTGGGAAAGCCGAGCCAGTTGAGCTCAAATTCCATAACATTCCATTTTAGCGGAAATGGCACCGAGTCCACTTTACGTAAGTCAAATTGGCCCACCACATTGCCAAAAAACTTTTTTTTATTCAATAATGTGTGTTTTATTTGTGCTCATATGTGCCCAAACATGAACATTTGTGCTGTGAAACTAGCCAATTTAGATAATATTTAATGTGGCGGGGCAACTTGAGCCTTCCCTATACCACAACCTGTAGAAAAACTGAGCTCAAGTTGGCCCACCACATTTTAAAATATCAATGTAACAAAATTCTGTTTTCACCATTCGTTTGTGCTTTGTTTCTGCTCATATGTGCCCGAACATGAACTTTTGTGCTGTGAAACTAGGCTTGTTAGATAACATTTAATTACGGTGATCCAGCTTGAGCTCAAGCTAGCCTGCCACATATTGAAAAACACAACATAACAGAATTCTATTACCGCCATTCCATTTTTATTTATTGATTCTCATAGCTGCTCAAAAATGAACATGTGTGTTATAAAATTAGGCAATATATAGAAGAACATTTAATGTGGCGTGTCCGGGGTTCCGCGAGAATTTGCAAAAGCTTGCAAAAAAAAAAATACAACTTGCCACCTTTTTATGTAAATCAGGGAAGACGTTAACATCTACGAGTCACACATCGTGTTCCATCATTTAACGACTTCCATGATTATGGTAGATGACTTGAGTACTGAAACATGTCGGACAATTAAGCTTCCAGAAATCTACATCAAAACTAACACCTAAAGGAGTAACGGGACAATTCAATCAGATAAGACTTAGATAAAATTTAAAAAGTTTTTAAAGGAAATTTGGTTCTTGTAACTTTTTTATATACTGTAAACGAAGTCATAAAAACCTTTGAATATATTTGTTTACAATATTTTATATTTTTAACTTGTTGTTTTAATAAGTTTTATTTCTTATTCTCATTTAAACTAGTCTTGACTATTGATAGTTTAATATGTTGTGAATGCTAGTTTGATCAATTTGACTCGTAAAATGAACAAATATTGAGTCAAGGTAAATATTTTAAATATCTAAATTGTGCTATAAAATAAAAAAAACATATGCCTAGAGTACAAACAAATTGTATAGGGTTTTAATTATAATGAAATGTATCTTCAATATTCAATTTTATAAATTAAATAATCTGAACACATATCTTTGCAATTTTTCAATGACAATATTTAAGTTTTAACATATATTTAATTAATTTACTCTTTACGAAAGATTCATTTAAAATATTTTCTAAAATGTTACAAAAAATCGTGTTCGGGCACAAATGAGCATAAATAGAGCACAAACGATTGCACAAAATATATATTATTTTTTTAGCAATGTGGCGTGCCAACTTGAGCAACCTTCCACTTTTTATGCATTCACTAAACTCTCTCGACTCTTCTGCAAACAACCCCCCTTTCCTCAACCCCCCCCAAGACGACCTTCTAGTTGACGAGACTACTGTTGATTCGGGTTAATTAAGCTCAAAGATATTTCCGCTAGATTGTTTACGTAAGGGAGTAATAATAATGTTTGACTGGGAATAAGAAAAACAAGAGGTACAAGCTAGAATAATACCGGGGACCCCTATGGTGCACGGTGTACAGTCAGAAACAAGATCATCCCCTCTCGTCTCCAGAGATTTCATTGTTCTACTCTGACATTCACAGACTGCGTTTCACCCGGAAAAGTAAGATAAAACAGTCCGGGGCGCACATACACAAACCCGTCTGACGTAAAGATAATTTAACTTCTAGAATATTCCTTGACAGGCATTTAAACAAATTATAAAACCTACATTGGTGGACACGTGGACAAACTTCAAGCCAGTCTATTTTCTTTACAAATTAATTATTTAAAGCTTAAGATGGGGTGCTAGTGAGCGTAAGTTTAGGGAAGTATTTTTGAAGTTTTTACAGCATAAACATTTTTGGCCAAAATAAATCAAATATTTCTTCTATAGAAACATATAGTTTAGTTTTCTGCACATGCTAAACTCAACAGTCCTTGAATATCTGTCAGATGTGTCCTGGAATTTAATGACAACTTTTTCTCTTTATTTAAAAAGTTTGTCACCAAATGCCACCATGCTCACGACAGATATTCAAAAAAATGTTGATATTAGCACGTGCAGAAAGCTAAACTTTATGTTTCTATAGAAGAAAAATTTGATTTATTTTGTTCAAAAAATGTTTATGCTATAAAAACTGCAAAATTAGCGCACTAAATTCGCGCTCACTAGCACCCAACCTTAATGTTGAATAAAGTTTTGAATTAGGAAATGTTGTCATCACAATAAATTAAATTTGTTTAAAACTAGACTTTAATTTGTGTATCTGTCTGTTGGACTGGAGTACACTTGAGCCGGCACAGTCTAGTTTACAGGGGCTGGGCAATATTATTGTATGTTGGTTCATTTAGTGCTAGGAAAACTTCTCATTTTGACATGATATTTGACTTTTTTTTATAATTATCGATAGGCTTAGCACACTTGCTACTAACGGCCCAATTTAATTGGTAAGACTATGAACTAGGTACATATTATATAGCTATCCATTGTGTATAAAACTAATGTGTTAAAATACTTCAACATTATAATCAAAGTAGGCCTTTACAAATATGATCACCATTAGCGTGGAGAGAGGATGAGAAAACCACAACAATAAATCACTTGTCATAAACCACCCTTAGTTCACTGATCCAAGATTCGAACCTTTGTCTCCTCGTCAACAACTTATGATATATATCTGATAATCACGCGCTCGCTCGCACTCTTGTCAGTCTGGCCGAACCCTTATGAACATTGCGCGATATCTACTGTACTCAGAGGGATGAAATTTTAAAATTCAAGAATATGTGCAACTCGGAACAGAGATTTTAAAATTTGGACTAGTTTTTTTTTATTTAATAATAGGAATAAATAAAATGAAGAGTTTTTTTTTTCCTTTCTGTTTGAAGTAAAGAATAGCGTTGCCACACATAGGTTCATAGGATTCAAAAATTTAGAACGGAATATTCAAATAAAAACAAGTGTTCAAGTTGAAATCTACTTATTAAATACATAGTTTTTTTAAAAACTTAGACGTGATTTATATCAGGTTAGTGAATTTATTGAAGTTGAAATGGTTAGAACAGTAAATTTGATTCATTTTGAGCATTTACTATCTGGATAGACACAAGTTTAATGATCTAAGCGCTCCTTACGAATGTTCTGGAAAGCCAACACTGTTATCATGACATATAAGTCATTATAGTTATGAACGTGTAGCTCGAATGGGTATTAAGACACGGCGCTAAATTATATTTAGAGTTAAAATAAGAAACTTAATCTTTAATTATTTTAATATTACATTCACTCCTATCCCTTCCCTTATTTTTATAAACAAAAACCCGCCTCGGTGGCGTAGTTGGCTAACGCGCTAGTCGTGTTGAGCTCGACCACCGAGGACGGGGAGATCGAGGTTCGAATCTCGGTCGGGTGAACTGGGGGTGGTTTTTCCTAAATGGTTTTCCACTCTCCCTACACGCAAATGCGGGTTCACTTCCTCTAAATTCAACCCTCCCAATTCCTAACCCATTAGCGTAATTAGTACTTAAGCGTATAACCCGAACGGGTAGTAAGACGTGGTGCTAAATATTATTATTATTATTATTATAAACAAAATTTGAAAAATTCGGAAAAAAAAACTTTTAAGAACTTAAATAAAAAAACGCTATAAAAGTTGTTTTTGCACCAAGTCCCGCTAATCACTCAGGCCTTTTTTTTTAACGCAACTCACTACCTTTTCGGGTTACGCGCATGTAAATTAAGTACGCTAACGGGTTATGCCCAGTCTACGACCAGTCGCATCCGCACTCGTAATGCGCACTCGCAAGACGTGCTGTGTTTGTTTTCTGCCTAAACAAAGACTGTCTACAGTAAAATGTCTGTAAACGTAATTTCAACCATGACTCCAACATTGTTTAAAAACATGAGTTAAAATAAAATCAAATTAACATAGTTAAAATTAATAAAATATTACTCTTATTTAAGAATTTAAAACGCAATACCGTTTAATATTTTTGTACAAACTTTTGTACTTGACCAAATAGTTAATTACTTTATTAAGTTTATTTGAATACAGTAGTACACATTAAATTTGTTTCCGATTGGCTGAACGTAAGCCAATGCAACTGCATAATCACAAGATTCCGACTGGTTGTAGACTGGGAATTAGGGATAAGGATGGTAGAATTTAGAGGAAATATACTTGCATTTGAGTTGCAAGATATTGGGAAAAAATCTATAAAAAAATAAAGCACTAAGTACACCCACTTTGAATTCAATAACCCATCCTCCCGGTCATCGGCTAGTTAGACAACACGACCGCACGTCTACCGATGCGGATGCTACTGGAGTTATGACGATCATATCTACGTCTATTTCCGTTGTATCTCTAATAGGTCCTTCCAGAACTTTCTACGCATGCGCATGTTCAAAGTAATCTCCGCTGCCCAGAGATCCTCATTCATTCATTCATTGATCAAGTCTCCACAGACAGCAAGTCTTCAAGCATATACTCCCCTACACACAGGCAAGGTTTTAACTTAATTAGATAAGAGAAACTTAACAAAATAGTGATATAAACTAGCAAGAAACAAGGAAAGTAGCAAATACCAAATATTCGACAAACATTAACATTCGACAAATATTCACATGGTCACATCCTTATTCATTCATTCATTCATCCTTATTTGTTGAACAGTTAATGTTACAAACAAAAATAAAATTCCTTATGCAAAATTGTTTATGTATCTATAAAATACATTAAATAAAAACAACCTTTTTTAAAAATAATGTTTTATCAAAACAATTATAATTCGTCTTAGTCTTGTTTTAAAGAAAGGGAAATCGCTGTTTAATTTGCTGACGTAAGAAGACATATCTGTCCTGCCTATGTGCTTAAACATATCTGAAAACTTATGACCTGAGCTGTTATCAAACTACGCACAAGTTTTTTTTGATAGTTACTTGTTTTGCCGTAAGTCATCACGGTAGTTGTTCGTTCACACGGCGATTGTTTACTTGTACTGAATTAAGTACGGCAACACCACCTGTGTTTACGGGGGAGTCAGATAGTGGTTTATATTGAATGAGAAGGCGCTGATCTGAAACGCGCTGTTGCCACATTATTGGGGCTGTTCTCGGCACGTCCCTTGGGAGTAGAGGAGGGTTAATAGTCATGTTGTAAGGCAACGTTTGAGTTGTGTGTGCGAGGGTGGATAGGGAGAAGGGGGAGAGGGAAACCCCATTGTTAGAATTAATTTGACCACTTTCGATACTCTGCGTACATTATTACCAGTCACCAGCTCAACCTCCAAACCGTTAGGGTCAGACAAGGCACAAATCAGCCGAATTATTGAAATCAGGGTGCACTGTTTAAATTATGGGTCGATCTCGTGACAAATTTCGGTCGATCACTTAAGAAAACTACGTCGTCATTTGATTATTTTAAACGCGCTAATGCGTCAAGTACTTTAAAATAATCTAGTGTGACCAAAATGACCATGATCGGTCATAATCGGTAATGCTATAGTAAAATTAAATAGTTTAGTATAAAATTTTATAATTTATTTATTTTTTGTAGAAAGTTAGGGACACGAGTATTTGAATAAAGATTGAATCCAAGAAAAAAGATATGTAGACAAAAAAAAAGTATAAAAAGTGGAATGAAGAAATGATGGGTGATCGCAGGACCTTTGATAGCCGTATGAGTCGATTGGAACCCAAGAAGATTGTCGATCCCTGGAGAAACGTTTTTATTTATCAGAATATAGCTTGCGGATATGTTTAGTTTAGAACAACAAAATCAAATAATATATATATACCCAGCATTAGCGCAACATGTAATGAATATAATAATATAATATATATCTAGTAAACTGACCCTTTAAATAATTTACTATTTCAAATTTCAGGAGAAATATAATCTTATTTACTTATTTGTTTATATTTTGTTTGGAGCAAAAAAAAAATTCTTCCTTGCTAAGCACTTTGGCATGAAGAATAAACATATATATATATATGTATAGGCCTATAGATTTTCTATAAATATGAGTATTAAAAGTTACTTTGTTTTAAAAATAATGAGCCCAAGAATAAAACCCGGGCCTTTTGGCTTAGCGCAGCAACACATTGTACTGAGATGATCATCTCACCATAGTCATTTTTGTGTGTAGCCAGACCGCCGTAGAAAGAACCTTTTTTAAATCCAAAAATAAATGTAGCCAATATTGATAAAATACCCATAAACTTCGTTATCTTACACCTTTGTCAGAGAGGCAGCTGCATAACACACCTTGACATATAAATATATTTAAATATTTTTAAGTTGATCTTCAATCAGTGTCTCAAACCTAATTTTCAGTTGCACCATTTACAATGTGGATGTGATAATCGATAAAATCTGTGGGGAGGGGGGGGTGGAACCGAATTTAGGTTCGGAAGTTTATTGGGTTGGAAATGTGCTCACCATCACGGCGACTACCCAAACCCGGATGTGACAAAAGACTTCCCCCCTTTACCTGTTGGATGTTTGCTGTTCGCTAACCCTGGCAGAATACCTCCTCATGACAGCCCCTGGGCAACATGCGGAGGGTTTAACCCGAAGGGTGGCTAAATCTCTGTCGAGGTCTCTGTATGTGAATTAATAGGGGGAAGAGTAGCCCCCTTCCCCCACCTACTCGCCGCACACTAAACGCTTGGTAGCTAGTACCTTCCGGGACAGCTGGTCAGGTCCCCTTCACGAGGTCCCCGCTGGGAAACTCAGGTTGAAAGCTCTTATGGGTGATTCCTGAGGCTAGTTGCCTGGCCTCCTCCGAGGGGTTAATGCTTCTACGTGAAAGTACAACACTCAAAGGAGGAGGAGCCAACTCCTCCCGTCGAGGGAGGCCGGCCAAGGCCAGTAATCAGGTGATGACAAGGTCGATGGTAGGCACGGGGTCGTCGGTTCCTATATTGCCCGCTGCGCATGTAATGTGCGTGACTACGCTCGAAGGACGCACCCATGATGAGCTAGAATAGGTGTTTGTTCCTCCAAACAAGGGATGCTAGAATCTGAAACGGAAGATGAGTGTTCATTCTTGAAAAGTCTCTGACTTATATAAGGTGTCAGATTAGTGATGTAAGAAGCTATTTAATTTCGATAAATCTCTGGTCTAGCTAACCAGGAAATTATCTATCAACAGTTTGATTCTCCGATCATCATGTTTATGGTGGACATAGCCCTTAAGCATAAATAACTAAATTATTTTCTACACCCTTTTGGAGCTGTTCAGGAATACTCTTAGCGACTTATATTTACGTTGTTTTTACAGTGATTTTTAATAATATATTTGAATTAACTCTGATAGAAAACGAATTCGAGCTATAATTAATTTTGATATAATACCTAATATTTGAAATAAGAGTTTTTTAAATGTATTAAGTGGGGTTATATCCAAGACTAGGCCTATATACACGTTCAGAATTTTATCCCATTTTAAGGATAGTTATTAGTAATCCTGTTTATGTGCAAATTACATTATAAATTATATATTATAAATACTACTTTATTTACTTTAACCTTCTAGTTTCTTCGAAACATAAAAGTAAATTTTAACTAAGAGTTTTATAAATATTGTTAAAATAAGTCCCTATTAATAAAACTGTGGCGACAGTTTCTGGCATATTAGGCCAGTATTTTTTTATTTACATAAAATAATTAAATTTTCAGTGTTTTAATTCTAAGTGAATTGCTTTCTACTAGATTCTAGAAGCAGGTTGTGAGTCTCACTCATTGGCGTCTATGTCTCGACAGTCATTGTAAGTTTATACATACGTCGACGGCACGGCGTCCCGGCGTCCATAGGTTTGATAGCCATAGCAGACCCATTAGACCAGTGGTTTCCAGCCTGGGGGCCGTGACCCATCAGGTTTCGGTAGGGTCACAATGCATATTGAGGTTATAACTTTAAGTTTACATTTTAAAGTGATTATAATGACTATAAGAAGGTGCAAAATTCAAATAGAAATGTAAGTGTCTAGTTTGCTGTAGCAGTATCTTGTTCAGGCGAGTGGCGCTGCTACCATAACTTTCAAAATAACCATTGGGCTCGTTGATTCCCTTTTGACACATCCTAGTCGCACTCGTATAGTCACTATACCATCAATTTTGATAATTAAATCAAGCACTTAGACTTAACAGTCACGCTCATTTGGTTTGTCGCTGTTGGGGTCAGGATTAAAATTCCAATCGGGGGTACTGGGAATAGTTTTTTTCCAAAGGGTTTTCCCCTTCTTCCACCACGTAAATAAAGGTGCATTTCCTATATATTCTACCTGCCCCACAAGTGTAATTAAATACGAGTGGCCCAGACGGATGGCAAGACTAATCGAAAATAATAATTTAAAAACTAGGAAATGAAAGCTTGTAGGTTATAAAGGGGTCGCGATGTCCTCAAAACAAAAAAAATGGGGTCAATCCCTGCATGGTTTAATGAATTTTATATTCTGAAAATTGAAAAATGACACCTGGACAAAATATGATATCTAGGTGGAGTAATCCCCACTAATAAGCATAAATAATAGCTCTGGCTATTAATTCTTAATGAATTTTGTTCAAACCTACATACATATTATTTTATACCTATTCTTCAAGGTCTAATGAAAATGTTTACTTAAAAACAGCTTGATACCACCTTTTTAAAAATGCCACGAAATGAACTAAAATAATAGGTACTAAAGAAATTATAGTGAGCTTAACGTGACCTTAGCAACGCCACCCAAGGTCATACCTAACTAAGCCCCATAGTTCCCCTTCAAAACACTTTTATTCAATAACCATGAAAATTATCGCTTATTATAACTAGATGTAAGCTTTGCAGCCAGCAAGTGCTGAGGAATTGTACACTACAGTTTGACTGTTTAGATTACACGTTTCCAATACTGCTGCCAGCCGCTTATGTTGGTATGTATGTAGGTATTTTGTCTAGTGCAAATTGTTTTGGTTTTTTGTCAAAGCGTCTGTGGGATGGACGGACGTAGTTTGGGGACTCCATTTCTAAACGAAGTGCATGCCTTCATAACGTAAATGAGTTTACTACAGGAGAACAAAACACTACTTCAAATATTCTAGACAAGAGGTGGGCATCATACTTTCCAATGTAGCCATAGGTGTGTCAAAAGAGAGATGAAATTCGCCACACAATGTAAAAATTGAGAAATTAGGTTGCTCAATCGAACATTTAAAACAACACACAAAGTTTGAACAAGTTTATTCAAGACGAGTATACTTTGACTACTCAGTTAGAAACTGCCTCAGACGCAATCGATGAAAATTTTTAGGACTGAAAATGTAAGACAATTTAATGAGAAATTTGGCAATGCCTTTGTCTGAAGACAAAGAAGAATTAACTAGACTGCCGATTACCGATATATAGGAGATTGAATACTGGTCGGATGTGTTGAGGGTTGGATTTTCCTCAATAGTGTTCCATTCTCCCTCTACGCAAATGCGAGTACATTTATTATAAATTCAACTTTACACATCCTTAACCGCTTATCGTAATTATTACATGTGCGTATAATCCGAACGGATGGTAAAACACTGTGCTAAGTAAAAAACAAAAGAAAAACTTGTCTACTAAAGTATTATTTTATTTATTTTGTAAAATAAAAATTTGTTATAGTAAGAAAACTGCAAAAGTATTATCTTCAATTTCACCTTTGATCGGTTATAAATCCTTCCTAAGCCCAGTAAATAGTTCACATGTTGCAACAGAATGTTACTGGGGCAAAATCTTCCCACGATATATTACTGTATTGTGTAGCAGTTTGTCCTGAAGTAGGTCACATGGCCTGATGCCAAAAAGGGTTTAGAGTTGATCTACTGCCCAGGAATCAGATATTTAGTTTAGTTTTAGTGGGAGCATGATCATATAAGGTGTGGGTGTAGGGAATGCGAGTAAGGATAGTATTTTCGCAGTTTTTATAGAGAAACATTTTTAGGCCAAAATAAATCAATATTTCTCTACACTTTCTTGTCAAATTTCGTCACAGATGCTCTGCTTTTCTTGCTAAGTAATATAAGTGTGAAGGGTAGCTTTGCCAAGAAATGACCATCATAAAATGAGTGGCGCTGTTAACGTCCTTTCCTGGTAGGATGAGGGGGGTAACCCTTTCTAAGCAAATCAACGTCACTAAATCCATTTTCACAGTCACCTATATGATCCTTAACATAGTATTATACTTTACTGGCATTTCTAATAATATAATTAGGTAGGCCTATGTAAATAATTAAACTAAGATTTTGGTTTGATAAAGAAGTATATGGCCAAATTGGATGATAATTTTTTTTTTCTGCAACGCATCTTTCTACCTGTTCGAGTTATACGAAATTAACTATACCTCACTAAAATGAGTAAGATAGAATGAAAATGAAATGTACTTTAATTTTACCGGAGGGAGAGTCGAAGCCATTTAAGAAATCACACTCGGTACAGCCAGCCGGGATTGGAGCCCAAAACTTACAGTTTCCCCAAATTAGGCTAAACTAGACTAACGTAACGTCCGCCCAGGATTGAACCCCGAGCTACACATCATCGGCAGTTAGCCTATTGCGATAAAGACTCCTTAGACCACGCAGCCACCGAAGCGTGTGCGAGTTCAGTTAGAATAGTTTATTGATCAAATCCAAAGAATGTTTTACTAAATGAAACTTTGACTAGAGAAACGTCTACTTTGATAAACATAATTAAGCTAAGGTCTAATTTTAATAGGAAGGGCCTATTTACTATTTTATTAAAGTTATTTTATAGATATATATGATCAATATCAGAAATGGTAGTTGAAGGTCACATAATTTGACGTGTGTAAAAGTGAAACTTTTCTAGCTTTCAGGTGAAAATTGTACTTTTATTTGTTTTAGTTTATGACTGACATTCATGTCAATGATCGTTAATTTAAATTACCAACTAATTCCAAGCGGAATATTTAAATCATAAACAAGTGTTTTTTTACAGTGTTCTATCTTTGAGTGTACTCAGTTTGGTTGAAATCCATCAACAAGTAAAATAGTAATCGTGGAACATCTCACAGCCTTTGAAGATTTATCGTGTATTTTCTAAACGTAAGAGAGTATAAAACTCAAGAGTAAGCCCAGGATTCATTATATCTGAGCGAAATAATTAATATCAGTGCAAGTAAAGAAAAACACAAGAAAGAGGGGAGTAAGGTCCACCGAGCTCCAGGCGACCAGGTCACTCACGTCCAATGAGAATCCATATGGATAATTGGACAGCACGCACTTGACCTGCAGCGGCCAGTCGGTCGGTCGTGGCAGCCACTGGGATGTATTCCCATAGATTATGTATATTTTAAGATCTATAAGGATAGATTAATATATGTTAGCATATAATTAATATATAGTTGGTTTATTATTCGATATTTATTTTTAATTATAACTACTTTGTCAATGTTATTTGTGTAGGAGCGTGTTTTTATAACCTTTTTTTTTTCACTGAATCTTGCATCAAAGGACAATACAGGCACCCTTGTGTAGTTAAAAAAATCTTCATATTGCCTAAAGTATTGGAATCAATCTCTTACAATATCACGTTTGTAACAGAGTACGCGCCCAGAATATCTTCTTCCTCCTGTTTCACCGTTTTATCAACAAGTACCAAAATGCTGCTACTTGCTCCACAGTAATTTAATATAAAAAAAACTCCATAACTTGAGCCCACGATTGAGCTATACTGACCGACTGGCCAACGCCATTAGTATTGGCAGTGCTAACATTTGTGGATAGAGGGCGTCATGTGGTCAGCACAATAAGCCCACCAGCTATACCAAAGCTGCTACCTATTTATTAAAGTATTAAGAGCGTTCATCACAAACCAATAAACTCTTTGATACAGTCGACTAGAAATCGTAGATTTACACAAACACTATTGCACGTGGATCATTTCTGACTAAACATTAATGGAGATAAAGAGTTAAAACAAGTCCCTAATACTAAACATTGTTGAAATATTAAATGGTAATTGGATAGAAACTGTATAGAAAAGGCCGTTTTTGACCATTTTAAAATGGCTTCACAGATAAGCACTGCACATATTTCTGTCATATCGTAGGTGTTTTCTTTTCCCTTTTATTCCCATACCTCGCGTGGGCATAAACAGACGCAGTAGCTCCTCATTTGTCATCGCGAGGCTGAGTTTGACCTCGTTCCAGACCCACCGCTTCACAGAAAAATTCTGGAACCGCTGGGGATATAACCAAGGACCTCTTGATCTGGAACATTTTACGAATGAGGGGGGGGGAGGGGGGGGGAATGTCTGGCATGGCCTGGCCGCGGAGAAAGTTGAGGTGTCTTTTGGCCTTGGCGACAACGGGTCACCTAGTGCGATAGGGCCCTAAGAGGGTAAAGCTAAATAATTGTAATACATTATGCTATGGAATACGGAGTAATGTTATTAGTAGTTAAGTAAACAAACAGTAGACTTTGCTCACATGTTATTTATCGAAACTTTAATCAAGAGTATATTATATTCATAGTGAATGAGCGTTGTTCACGCGCTTTTAGATCTCAGCCTCTCAATATATGCCAAAATCTTGAAATAATATAACCTAGGACCTCAATAGATAGCTTAAAGATTTTAATTAAAATCATTTGAGAAGGGCTTTTAAATGAAAATCTTGTTAGCAACCGTCATCTTTAAGTGCCTCTTCATAGCTAAAAACAATGTACATACGTTGTCCGTCTTAAGTTCAAAGAATGTCCCTGACAAATTTTGTCGAAATTGGTCCGCGCATTTGGTAGTTATCACGGAATAAACATCCAGACAAACAGGAGGATGAAATGCTAAATTATCAAGTTAAACAGGACCTCGCTACACTCGGTCAGTTAAAAATGCACGCACCTGTATTTGCGCAGTCAAGCTCACAACACATGGCAAGTATGATGCTCATGCAGTGATAAATGTAATTCTATTAAATTCTAAATCCATTCCGCTTAATAACTCGCGTAATATATCTCGTTCCAGCCGGCAAGTTTAACCGCAAGGATATTGGTACGCCTGACTTGGCCAGGAGGGACGCGGTTTAGTTCCGGTTGGATGCACCGACGATTGTTTTTTTCCACGCTTGTGATTTCATCCCTTTAGGCAAAATTTTGGTGCAGTTCCTTGCGTTTCCTCCCCCCTTCCGTTCCTTACGTCGAGGTGTTGCGGTGGGCAGAATTAGGTCATACGGCTAATCAGTGGCGTGGCGTGGCATGGCGTGGCGTGGCGTGGCGTGGCGTGGCGTGGCGTGGCGTGTTGATAGGTTAAGCAGAGTTATACTATGGCAGGATTTTTAAAGAAAGAGACAACTATGTAGGCCCTATTTTTGCGGTCAACGTGATAATATTTTTACTATTTTATTGGTGTTATTTTATAGGTGTTTATATCTATAAAAAATGACGTTGCAGATTACAATACTGGACATATACATTATATTAACATGGTTTTAGTACTAATTTTTAACTGTCAAAAAGTGTTCTTCCTATCGAGTTCGGTATGTAGTTGTTACTGTACTTGTGAATGCTCAAACACTCATTGGTTAAGTTTTAATGGAAATATACAGGGTGCTTCCCTCGGAACTGAATTATTCTTTAAATTAACTCATGATTAGAAAGTCAAATTTGAATAATGTAAAACATACATTGGCACATAAACAGTAGGAATATCACATTTATTATTCCTCATAAGGTGTTCTGTCCCGAATGAATCATCCTGTATTACAAAGTAGAGTACTGTTTGTAGAACCGATCCTACGGACGAGATTTTTATTCAGATCCTAAGGGCCAGTTTCATAGTCAGATTTAGTACGCCTAAAGTGCGAGTCGATACTAAATACAGGTCGACACCTACCTAGACCAAAATGGAATGGGCCAGTTTAACATATGAAACTGGCCCATTCCATTCAATTGCAGGTAGGTGACGTCTTGTATTTAGTATAGCGCCACACTTGAGGCGTACTAAATTTGACTATGAAACTGGCCCTAAGGCTAGTTTCATAGTCGGATTTAGTACGCCTCGAGTGCGGCGCTATACTAAATAAAAGACATAACCTACCTAGACTCGGTTGGAAAGAGCTAATTTTGCAAATGAAACTGGTTCATTCCATTTTGGTCTAGGTAGGTGTCGTCCTGTATTTAGTATCGACTCACTCTTTAGGCGGGCTAAGCCTGACTATGAAACTGGCCCTTAGTGTGCCTAGAAACCATATACAAGACGATACCTATCTAAACTCGAATTGAATGGGCCAATTTCAAGTGTGAAACTGGCCCATTCTATTGGTATCGAGCCGCGATTGAGGCGCAATAAGTCTGACTATGAATCTGGGCCTATGGTTGATTTGTCAAATGGGTAACTAAGTTTCGAGAGAAATTAGCTTAGGTAAAATTTAATCAACTCTGAATAACCAGGCAACACTCAGGACAACTGCGAATAGAGTATTACAGCGGTTCTCAAACAGTGGTAAGCATACCCCGAGAGTACGTGCGCTACTTTCTAGGGGTATGCGAGCAGCTCTCTAGAGAAAATGGGCAAAATGATAAGAGAAAACTCGAATGAGAACAAAATGTGATGGGGAATTTTCAAGGCAACTGAGGGATATTTTCTCCTTTGATTACCTGACATTTGACCTGTAATTTGGGGAAATTTTATAGTGGGGGGTACACTGGACTTTTATTCATAACCAAAGGGTAAAATATATAAAAAAAAGTTTGAGAACCACTCACACATTAGGCCTGCACCCGGCTTTTTGGGGTTAAGAGACCTATCCTTAGAGATTCGGTGTGGTATTTGTGTTTCCCGGAGTTCAGGTAACATCAGTGTCGTGACGTGGCGTAGAGAGTTGCCAGGGTAAGCAGAGCGGGGTAAAACTATACCAGTGACATGCTATCACCCAGTTAAGCCTCCCATTTGACCAAAAATACATAGGCTCCGATTTACACAACTCGGATGTGATTTTATCATCGATTAGGTCTGACCAACGAGTGTTCAGCTGAGTGGTGAGAACAAAGTCATGGATACAGTCTAAACTAACTTTGCATAAAGCCACTTTGGTGATCGAATGGTCAAAGGCGTCTCTCTCACAATAGGCTATACTGCCGATAACGGATAGATCGCGATTAGAATTTTAGTCCGGTGTATTTAGGGTGGTTTTTCCTAAATTGTGTTTCATTCTCACTACTAGCAAATTTGGGTACACTCCTTCTAAATTCAATCTTTCTTATTTCTAACACATTTGTCTAATTGGTGCATCTACGTATGAGCCGAACGGAAACTAAGACGCATTGCTAATAAAATAAGTTTGTTGTGTTTATGTGCAACGTGTCTTACTACCCGTTCAGACTATCGGCATAGTTACAGTATTGGGTACTGGATGAGTAAAGTTAAGTTTAAAGGGATTGTATGCATATTTTTTTACCTAGAAGGGAAAACACGAGGTAAAAACAGCCCTCAGTACACGCGACCGGGGCTATAACCACGATCTCCCCGTCATCGGTAATTCAGTCAATTGCGAGAATGACGCCTCAGACCACGTGACCACCGAAGCTGTTAAAGTGATGTTGATATGTAAAGCCATAAAACCAAACTGTCCCAATGCTCCTCTATCTTATCAGTAATTTTATGTTGGACTTATCTCGTCAATGTTATCCGACAGGTGATATCCCCCTCCGCCGATTTGCTTGGTAATCCGTGGAGAACTTTAGCATCAACTTTTGTGTTCGTTAAACATCTAACGCTGAAACTTCCAGAAGTTGTTTTTGACAAATTTGGCTTTTAGTTAATTATAGTCTTATAAGATTACAGTTTTCGGGAGAGGATCTGATTATAGCACCACGTTGGATGCCATGCTGTAAAATATTGTCAGGGCTTATGCTTATCTAATTTTGCTTTCTTGTCACCGTGTCATTGGCTTTTCACCAAAGTCTTGTATAGGCACAGTTTTATTTTCCTTTGATGATATTTGTATTAGCACCGCGTCTTAATACTCGTTCGGGTTATACGCCCTTACGCTAATGTGTAATGGTAGGGTGATTGTGAGATGAAATGGAGGAACTACAGTTTAACGTGGAATCCGAACCACGGTGGAGGCCTGGCATTCCACACATTCACAAGTTGTGATTAATACACGTCTTGTCAGAGGTGAAGGAAGGGTTTGGCAATCAGATGAATCTGTGCCGGGACCAAGGAATAAACCTCGGACCCCCAGCACAGAGGTCCAACACCTTACCCCATCTCTGTGGTTTAGTGTTCCAAGTTCCTGGCTACAGATCCGGAGGTCCGGAGACACTATACCGACTGAGCTAAGGTGTCTGACGATATAATATCACAAACTCGTTTTATGTTGGCTATATTTTAGAATATAAGGCTCTCATATTATCTGCAAAGTCCTTTTATTAAAAAAAACACATTGGTAGTCGCATGGTATAAGGCATCACTTTAACAAAGAACTAAACTCCCGATTAGGGAAATATCGGATATAGACTTCCGGTTGGTTATACTGAAGGTGTTTTATCACTTAAATAATTCACATTGCTTTTTGAATAAAGTTTAGAATAATTAATTGAATAATATAGTGGATATGTTGTATTTAACATTGATATATTTAGTTCTAAAATAAACAAAATAATAGGTTATAAACAAGTATTGTTTGGAAACAGAGGTATTTATTTGCTTTCAATTTATTTAACTGTTGTACTTTGGCGAATTACTCCGATGGTTTTATTTTGTTAACGTGTTTGTCTAGCTAAATGTTAGTGTCGGTTTTATTACTGTTATTCAAACCTTGTCAGAAATATCTTTTTTTTTTATTGAATGACAAATACTAATTATTATTTATTTTTCATTACTGTTTAAATCAGTTAAATCAAACATGCGGCCTGATCCATAGCTATTCTGTACGACCCGCGATCTTTTATGATGAGCCAATATAAAATGCGGTCTGTTTGTTATCATTAAAAAAAAACCTCCATAGCTTCAGCCTGCAATCGAGCCATACCAACCTAGTGGCCACAGTCTGTTGGCGAAACTAGTCTCAACTTCTGTGTATACAGGGTCTCATGTGGTCAGAATACTATTTTATTTTAAACATTGCAGTTCAGATTATTTGACATTGGGAAATAATTGATTATTATTTAGAAAAATCTAGAATGCGAGATTGAGTACCAAAATTTTACTCATCCGAACAAGATTTAAGGCATTACACTTACATGCAATTAAAAAAGAGTTTCGAATTTCTGGGGGAAAAAAAATTGAGCGCAAGTATTAAAATATAATATAATCTTAATTTCTTTTGCAATACTAACGCCTCTAAAATTAAATTTTTGTGACTTATGATGATTTTTTGTTATGTGCCCCCTTATTACTTTCAATTTTCAATGCGGCCCTCATTATAAAGCGCCAGGTTTGCAATATCACAACCATACCGTAAACAAACATATTCTGCCCAAGAAACACAGTGCATTTATGAATACATTAAAGAATACGTTCACATGTGGACGTGTGGACAAGAGTGTCAGTCAGATGTGGTCTAGTTTTTAAGGTTATGGGGGAGGTCTAGGCTCGAATTCTGGACGATGTTATATCCTAAATTGCTTCCCACACTCTCTCCCCGAAAATACGGGTATATTTTCTCTATATTCTATCTCATTTCAATCTCATCTTTTCAGTGTAACTATATGAATATCCAGGCTTCATAGTAGCACGTTGAACAGATGGGGGGGAAAACACGGGGTAGTCAGCTGAATTCTTTTCTTGTGCCGCCCGAGCTATTTATTATTAGTATTAGTAGTAATTATATAAATGTATCATGAATGTGGAAGATAGAAATGTACCGGCTTATACGCGAAGTGAGAATATATATATACATATATATATATATTTTTCAAGGAATAACTTCCTCGGTATTCATAGTCTGAATTTGAAACAAGGCCTCCTCTTCATCGGCAAACCAAACTAGGTGAGAATGACACCTTGGTCCACACGACCTTAGTTGGCAAATTGCTAAACTGGCCTAAGAGAGATTGTATACTAAAATTGTCTCAACACTTTAGCTCAGTCGGTAGCGTGTCTGTCTACTGAGCTAAGAGCTCCGGGCTCGATTCCTGGCATGACCGAAAAATGTATCACTCGTGAAATGTGGGTTCCCCTTTCACAGTGATGAATTAACGGCTGGGGGCAGGATGTTGTGTCTGTTCTAGATTTAAATTATTTAAGTCGTGTGTTAATATAATCAGTCTGTTCAGAAAGTTCACGATAAATACCTCAAAATTAAAAAAAAAAGCAATTATACTATATTGCAAAGTGATTAAATTGAAAAAGTTAAATACCAAGTGATAGTTTAAGTGGCATGCGGTTCGATTTGCACTGACGGCTGGAAATTTGTCAGATATATATTTCCACATAACGATAAGTCAAGTTATGTATTCTTTAGCTGTCACTTTTAATAAAAATTAATATAATTAATACCTATAAAATGGTAAAATGTTATCAATTTCAGCCGCAAAATAAAAAAGTGTTTGTAATCTATAAAAAATACCTTATTACCAAAATTGGAGCATAGTGACAGTTCTCCGAAACAAATTTCACTCAACCATAAAAAAATGCCAGGTTTTTAATATTTTTATTTTATTTTTATTTTAGTTAGTGCTGCAATTTAAGTTAATCTCTTCACAAAGAGCAAACGTGAATAGGCTGTAACATGAGTTTAGCGATCAATTTCATTTGTCTCGTGACAAATCCTCCTGAATATACAACCAATTACGTTCCGTGTTTGCGGCGACATTGCGGCGATTCCGGCCCACCCCCCTTACCGTGAGACCCCCCCCCCCTTACCGTGAGACCAACTCTATTCACTGGCTGTACTCCTAATAAACGGGAATGCACTTCGGGCCGTGGGTGATACCCTTTGACCCCCCCCTTCCCACACTCGCTCACTCGCTCGCTCACTCACTCTCTCTCTCTCTCTCTCACACACACACACACACACACACACACACACACACACACACACAATATCGTCACGGGATGAAATGATGGATAGGGAGTATGAAAGCTCACGCCTGTGATTTACCTTCTACTTCTATTTTTACACGACTGTGCGGTGTGTACCAAACGTTCCAGGCGCTTAACGGGTGTATTTCAACAGTTGATTGTGTAGCTCATGGATTACTGCCTATGCAAGCAATTTATAACAGGATTGTACTAGTAAATTATTGTTTCCTCCTATTCATTATCAAACTTTCCAAATGAAATCAATAAACATACATTCGCTTATTACACTATTTTTTATGTGGTTGGTCAGATTGAGAAGGGGGGGAGTGGTTAACTGGTACAGTCCCATCAAATATTTCTTGCCCTGGAAACAACCCACGAGCTATCCCTGTTAACAAGTGAATTGATCATTTTTAGTCGAGCTATGTCGATGAAGACCGATTTAAAATAATATACGATGTATAAAATTAGAGGGGTGAATTTTAACTTAATTCTTAATAAATAGACTTAGTTTTAAGGAATTAGGTATACATTGGCTCTATACTTAGATTTTTTGCGAACAATGTTTTAAAGAAATGATAAAAATAGCGTTTGCAAATTTAAATATATATATTTAATAATAATTAATATTGTTGTTTCATTGGAGTTAATTATTTGCCCATAAATATCTATTTTTAGCTATAATTTAGATAACTGTGCCTTGTTTTGACATAGATATATTTTTTTAGCACCGCGTGGGGTTATATACATGTATTAGTTCATGCTAATGTGCTATGGATGAGGACAGTCTAAGTTTAAAAGTAAGTGTAACAGTATTTGCGTGGAGTAAGAGTGGAAAACCATTTAATATAAACCACCTTTCGTACACCTTACTGGTTTGGTATTCAAGCCCCTATCTCCGCGTCATCAGAAGTCTAGTCTATTGAGAGAGTGACGACCTAGAGCAGGGATTCTAAACCAGTGTGCCGCAGCACCTAGGGGTGCCGTGAGATCAGCCATGGGTGCCTCAAGAATTTGAGGTGGGGAAATGTGAAGAAAATATAATAAAGAAAACATATTACCATAATTTTGTTTTTCTATGAATTGCACGTGCCACAACACACGATGTGATACAATTGTTTCCATTTTGACGACTACATTTTTTTTTTTTTTTGGTGTATTTTAAATAATTACAAAATTAAAACACCGTTTAATGTTTGATAAGATACCCTGATATATTCTAATTAGGATGAGAAAAAAAATGTTAAAAACAAAACGCTTACGAAAATTCTTACAAGGGTGCCACAAGCATATAAATGTTGAGAATCCTTCCCCTAGAGTCTAGACCAGCGGTTACCAAATGGCGGACCGCGGTCCGCATCCGAACCGCAGAGACAATTTTAAGGACCTTAACGAGATAGCGATAAACAGAAGAAATGACGATATTTCGGTGGTGGGCGGATAGTAGAAATGGATGGCCAGCAATATTAAATAAGTAAAATAACTAAAAGGAAAGAAAATCACGTTTTTGAATTAGTATAGTCCTATAGGTCTTGTACTTGAGTAACTGTTAAGTTTCGCCGGAACGCGGAAGTATGTAAAGTTTTTAAAACGGACCTCCATCAAAAATAATTGGGGACCCCTGGTCTAGTCCATTTGAACACCGGAGAGGATATTTAGATATTAGCCAGTGGTGGTGTGTATATAGATATTTATTCATATAAATCTATACAATTAAGGTAATAAATTATTTTGACTAAGGTCCTTCAAGCTACAGGCAAGGACAACTCAACGAAACCAAACATGGCGCTTTTTTTTTATTATTTATTGGTGACGTCAAAACAGGCTAACCGAAGAGCACTTTATACACACGAATATAGATTTTTAAAAATGAGAGTCGTGTTTTACTAAAGATACTGTCATCGGAAACATTTTGAGAAATCGGAGCGATCCAAACATCGGAGCACTCCGTAGGCTGGAAACCTGCCAAACATTTTACTCGCTAGGGCCAGTTAGCCAAGTCGCCTTCTCTCTGCGTTTACTTAAGCCGGTGATTAATCTTTCAACAACTACTACTATTATTATTATTACTAACCCGAAAAGTGGTGGCCGAGAAGTTCAACTCATCAAACTCACATCACATTTGTTTTGCCGCCGTGGAAGAGGTCAGAATTTGAATTCCGTCAAGGGCTGATTTTGGAAGGGTTTCTTAATTTGATTTTCAACGTGTTGGTTTCCATTCTCTCTCCACGCTGATATAAGGATTCTCAATCAACCTCCTCACATACATAATTTATATGAAGTTTTTTCCTAAATTGTTTTCCACTCTCCCTCCACGCAAATGCGGGTTCACTTCCTTTAAATTCAACCTTCCCAATTCCTAATCCATTAGCGTAATTAGTACTTAAGCGTATAACCCGAAAGGGTAGTAAGACGCGGTGCTAAATAATATATTAAGTTAAAATGTCGTTCCTTGTTTCCAGGGTAAGAAAAACCTCAGTAAAACTGTAACAGTGATATGTTCTCTCCTACTCAGCCCCGATTTGACCAATCACATGATAATGACAATATTCTTAATATGATATAAGTAAATCTCCTTGAATTATTGGGAGAGATCGACAAGTTGCAAAAGTTTAATGCGCTATCCACCCCCCCCCCCTCCCCCCGTGCCCTACCCCCTTCCCCCGTAAACTTCCTCATAGTACACATTTGTTAATTCGAATCGAATCCCGGCCTCTATGGAAGTTTATTAATTATAGTGTGCTAATGAATTCCGTGAAGAGATACTTATTTAGAGCTCAATATTAATAAAGTCCTTCCCCAAAATGGCAAAAAAAAAAGTTAAAGAGTCTAAAAAAACTTCATTTATATTTTTAGTATCCTTGTTTATTTTCCAAACTTTAGAGTTGTATTGCCCGCTGGGTATGTAAACTTATTTACAATATTAGAGATGAGAAACATAATTTATAGAAACTGTAGCAATGTTAGCGTTAGATGAGAGTTGAAAACCAGTTGGTAAAAAAAAACTCTCGACCGAGAATAAATCCTTGACTTCCTTTTCGCTGGTAAACGGGAATAAACGAGAATGGCACCCTTATCCACGTGTCCACTGATGTGAGGGGGCCCCATCATTCGTTATGTCAATTATACATTTTTAATTTAATTTTTTATGTTGATAACCTAAAACAGGTTTTTTCTAGTGTGTCGTTGCCCTTCAGAATCCTAAAAATAGCCACATTCTCTGCTCAGACTATTCCTTCCGTCCATGTTTCCCGTTCGCCACGAGGATTTCAGTGAGTTATGACACCCCCCCCCCCATAACAGAGAGATTATATCGTTGAAATAAATAGGGAGCAAACCTTGGCTAGGGAGCATAACTTTTGTTCTAAAATAAACATTTCTCTAATAATTTCACTGCCATATCGTATATTTAAAAATGCTATCGTACTGAAATGTTTATTTTAGAACAAAATATTTATAAATTCAGAGAGTGCGAAAAAAATTGATTTCTAACAAGAAAACTAGGCGGTAAAAAACCATTCCTAGCTCGCTTGAACACACTTAACTATTAGGGTTAGCTTGTATCGGTGGTCATACGGTCTAAGAATTATGTCTGGTAATATAATTTATTGCTGGTGACGAGGCGGTAGAGTTAGAGTCACAATCGGGTGTATTTAACAGGTTGGCCTCTCAAACTCTAGAACTAAAGCCAACATAATTCTCGGTTTTCTCGACAAGAAAAATAATTTTACTTATTTTTGAGAACGTTTTCCCTTAAGTTGTGAGACTTTGAACAAATTGATTACTTATTTACCTACTATAAGGCAATAATAACTCGAAAGTTCACTGCCGCACTTGCAAGAGTACGCGACCTATTTCTGTCTTGAGCTAATTCTAATAAGTCTAACTCATTACAGCCTATCTCTATCTTGAGCTAGTTCTATCCAGTCCCCCTCATTACACCCTATCTCTATCTTGAGCTAGTTCTATCCAGTCCCCCTCATTACACCCTATCTCTATCTTGAGCTAGTTCTATCCAGTCCCCCTCATTACACCCTATCTCTATCTTGAGCTAGTTCTATCCAGTCCCCCTCATTACACCCTATCCTTATCTTGAGCAAGTTCTATCCAGTCCACTCATTACACCCTATCCTTATCTTGAGCAAGTTCTATCCAGTCCCCCTCATTACACCCTATCTCTATCTTGAGCTAGTTCTATCCAGTCCCCCTCATTACACCCTATTTCTTTCAGGTTCATTCTAATGTTATCCTCCCATCTGCGTCTTGCAATGGTATCTTCCTATTGGGTTTGTCAGTCAATACCCTGAGCACGGTTCTAGATTCTCGCACTGCATGTCCTGCCCACCGTAATCTACGAGACTTGATTATCCTAGCAATGTCTTGAGATGAGTACCGGGTATGTAACTCATCATTATATAACCTCCACTCCCTAGTATCTTCATCGCTTTTTGGAGCAGATATCTCCCTGAGCACTTTGGTTTTTATTTTTTTTGTTAAAGGCGTGTTGAAGATTCTACCAAATTTAATAGATACCTGAGTAAATGTATTATTTCTACTCAAAGCTTAGGTCAGTAGACTATTGGAGTCGGGCATAATTCATACCCTTACAAACTTAATTATGTCTTAAAACCCTTTTAATTACTTTAAGATGTGTCTTAGTTTAAAATTAATACAAACCATCATGTGTTGGTAGAATTCGTCACGAGCCACCGCTCCCTTCACCCCCATCATACATTTTTTAAGGTTTGGATCAGAAAGTCGTTCCACTAGTGATGTATGCTCAGCCACGAGTATAGAGTAGACAAGTTAAACAGTAGTGGGTACACACATGTGCTACATCCAATGGTGGCGGGATTGTGTAGGGTAGAATAGAAATTTTTTTTCTTCTAAATTGTCCCTTATTCAAAGGCGGTTCTGGGGACGCAATCCCAGAAAGTTTTTGAAAATTTAATTATCTTAGAAGCTATTTAGAAAGAGAAGACTTCGTCTGGGAGTATTTTGAAAATTATACTCTTCTCCAAGATAAATGGAGGGGTCCTCCCTCAGGAAAACTTTTTAAACATGGATAATTTGCCCGGGGTTTTTTCCCCAATGCACAAAATTAAAGCATAACTCCTGGTTTCCCTGATCAGAAGCAACCTTAGTAAGCACCCCCCTCCCCCCATGCTTTTCACTCTACCTTTACGTACATGCAGATACATTTACTCTTGATGATTATACCTTCATCATCCCTATACTATTTGTATGACTAGCGGGTAGAAAGACGCGGTGCAAAAAAAACTGACAAAAAAAACCTAACTGTCAAATAACTGTATTCATATATCTTTCCGACAATATCCTCATGAATGCCCTTATATCGTGAAGTCCTATTATTTTTATTTCCTAAAATGCAAGAGACCCCGCCATCTTTGAGATGACAGAAAAACTTAGTTATACCTCAGTTTTAGCTTATGTGGTGCTGACTGACAGTTCACAGCTGACTTCTGACGGTCAACATTTAGGTATATACCTAAATTTTGACTGTCAGAAGTGACAACTGCTAAAGACATGTTTTTTGCAGATCATATGGTTCGGCATAGGGATACATAATTTGGTCTGGTAGCTTTTTAAAGCCGTCAGAAGTCAGCTGTGAGCTGTCAATCAGCACCACATAAGCTAAAACTGAGGTATAATTTAGTTCGAACCAGGCGTTACAATGTCACAGTATTTTGAGTTCTTAATTAGTCAAAATGCGGTGGTTTTTAATATAACGAAGAACCAAATAGTTATGTACTTCTTTCAAAATTATATATACATGCCATAGTAGATACAATGTAACAAAATATAAATAAATGCTTGTAGTAAGATTCAAATAAATGCAAGTAAATTTATGTGATTATATTGATTTCCGACCATTGATTATATTTTCTCATATTAACACCGCCATAATTTGTCATTTTTATCGCAAATAAATCCGTAGCCCTGGACTAAGGTAATTAGTTAAATTGAGGCTTCACTTTACAAACAAAACAAACTTAGACACCTGCAGACGAGCTATAAGTATGATTTTGGTTGGAAGAACAGTATAAGTTAGTTACTAGAGTTATTAAAACAATTTTAATATATTAATACATCAAGTCATGTTATCTGCTTCTGTCACTTGACCGCAAAGAAATATGTTTGGATTTTTCCTACTGTTCTTCCAACCAAAATCAGGGAATATTTAATGTTTTCACAACCTCGCTTTGCGTTAACAACCTACACTCATCTGCCGAATGTCTTCGAACTTGCCCGGAAATATCCGATCACACAAACTCCAGCTATCGTATAGAAAAAAAGTTTTTTTAGCATCGAGTCTTACTACTTGTTCAGGTTATACGCATATGTATAAATTATGCTAATGAGTTAAGGATGAAAGTTGAAATTTTTAAAGGCAGTGAGTGTACCCGTATTTTCGTGGAGGGAGCGTTGTCGGTACACCTGACTAAGATTCCAACCCCAATCTCTGTCATCGGCATTCTAATCTATTTCGAGAGTGACGCCTTAGACCATGAGGCCGCTGAAGCAGGTTACAAAGTATTCTCCGCGGGTAGTTCTTTTTGCCTTGATTTGATTCGTCTAAGCGTGAGAGGGCCCATTTAAATATAAGGAAATATTTTTATGGCTGCTGCCCTCCGCTTCGACTCGATTAGTTGAGAGCAGGCCTTAAGGCGTCACGCTCTAAGCAGATTGGATTTCCAGTAACATAAGGCTGAAGTTCGAACCTCAGCTGGGTTCTGTATATAAAGAGTGATTTTAAAATGTGATTCATCAGCGGTTTTCCTAGATCTCTTCGCGCTAATACAACAGTGTACTTCCTTTAAATGAACCTCCAAATAACCCGATTCGGTGGCCGCATTGTCTTAGGCGCTAGTCTCGGAATAGACGGGATTGCCTATGACGGGGAGATCGGAGTTCTATCCCGGTTGGTTGTAATGATGGTAGTTTTCTAAATTGTTTTACACTCTCCTTCTACGCAAATGCGGGTGCACTTCCTTTAGATGTAACATCAGTGTAATTTAGTAAATAGGTGAATGGGTAGCAATACGCGATGCTAAAGAAAAGTACAAACTCCATATTCTTACCTCAGAGATTAAGACGTTATATAATCTGTAAGAACTAAAAAAGTTTCAAAATAAATAAAAAATACTTATAAACTTGTCAAATCAATATTTCATAAAACTTTGCTTCGATGTGATATCTGATCTCAACCTAATTATGTATACAAACTAACCGGTTGATCGGGGATCACACAGACACCTCATTTTTCCAGGTGTGTTCTTTCCTAACTCATAGAGACAGCTTTATTACTCGCGTGAATTTCTGCAGTAAGAGCAAAAATAATCGCGTCGAAACCGATTCCAATCAACCCTTATTAATGGATGCAGTGAGGTCTTTTGAATTATGAAATTGTCAGTTGTGACGAAATTTAAAATGGTCTGGACAGATTGTTTACCTCATACTTTTAGCAAGTCAAACATCATTTGGAAAAAGAAGGGTTTCTAGATATGAATACAGTTGTAGGGGGAAAAAAAAAAAAGAAGCTCATAGCCACGTTTTATTGGAATCCGGTTCGAAAGGAAACATACAATTTTTTTAAAAGAGATGGTCTGCCGCAGTGACGTCACATTGAAGATAAAAATGTAACATAAATATGAAAAACATTCCGATCGATGCCAAAAATAAAAAAAGTCGTGTGGAGGGGACCAGGTCTATGTTTCTTATGTCTATATAAATTATATTATTTTTGGACTCTCAAGAGTGGCTGTTGGGTTTAGACTTAAGCCATATAGTCGATGAAATTTTTGAACCTACTGTACCAATGTGTTTTTGTAAACCACGTCTTACTACCCATCCGGGCTATCCATGGGTCTTTTTCACCGTGATTAGGACCAGTGCAATTATGGCAATGGGATGGGGATGACCAAGATATAATTTTAGGTTAAATGTACCCTAATTTTCGTGAAGGTAAAGTGGGAAAACGTTTAGTAAAAACCACCCTCGCCGACAGGGATTTGAACCCCAATCTCCCGGTTATCGGTACTCGGTCTAGCAAGAGATTGGCGCGTTAGACTATGCAACCACCAATGCAGGCTAAACGTATTTAACTGAACAAAAGTGGAAATTATCCTTATAGAGTTTCCAGCTATCAAAAAATGTGAGAGAATACATTCGTCTTTTCCTCTTACTAAATTATACTATGAAAATATAACACACTTACTGACTACTGTAATCTTCGTCTATCCTTTAAGGTAACAAAATTATCTTGCATTATTACACTACGCTATTAAACTTAGATAGAGCCATAGTGTAACCCAACAAATTAAGACCGGTACTTTTTAGGAAAAATAGACTGTACATAGTAAGAACGACGAACAAAATTAGAACACAGTTAAAGTTTTAAAAGTGGTATTAATAGATTATTATTAAATGGTTTTACAAATGCGTCAATACAAGGGCTATCAGCAAAATTTTAATTAATAAAATTATGAAAGTATCGCAACAAATATGACATATGTGTATATAGAGAACTACATATATTTGAAAAGGCACTATATTTAAATAGTACTCTAAACTATACACGAGACATCACTTATTTATCATAAGTGTGGTACAGTGTTTCTTTAAAACAAAAACTTTCTTAATTTAAAAAATACATTAACTTTTTACGTGGAATCTTAATGACTCAAGGTGTTGGTGTTACAACTATAGTTAATATTCCTAAAGTGGAGTTGCCTTTCAATTTTTCCATAGGGCCTAGTCAGACATAAAAATGTTACTAGATATATTTTCACTTATCCATACGCCAAGCCATGTGATATGCAGCTATCACTTTTTTAATATATTATCAATACCTATAAAATAACACAAATAATATAGTAGAATGTAATCAATGTTAGCCACGAAAATAATTATTTGTATTTTTTTAAAGGCCCTGCTTATGAAAATTGGACTGTAGGTATTCTCGTATCAGTAGTTTTTAATAATGATAGATCATTTACTTTAAGTTCAGCATAATATCGCTGTGTTAGTTACAATTTTTCACAAACAAAAAAGTAACTGCAATAACTAATTAACATAAATATTGTTTTTTTGTAAAAACTTCTATACATAGTCCTACACCTTAGTGCAGTCGGTAGCTTGTCCACTTACTGAGCTTTGGGTCCTGTATTCATTTTCCAGCGACGCCGAAAGGTGTAACATTTTTGAAATTGAGATATCCCCTTTCACAGTGATGGATTAACGGCCGGGGTGCTGGTTGTTGTGTCTGTTCTAAATTTAATTTAGTTTATAAGTCATATGCTGATATAATCAGTTGGTTCAGTGAGTGCACGTTAAATACCTCAAATAAATTAAAATGTTTTCTCTCGACTGAATAATAATATTAGTATAATGAATTCAAGCACATGTATCCAATTTTCATACAGTGTTACAGTAATGAAGCGGGACTAATAAGGCTGTTCAGTTACTACAGTAGCCCCATGGCTTCTATGGTGCTGACTGACAGCTCACAGCTGACAGCTGACGGCTTTGAAAAGCTACGAGACCAAATTATGTATCCCTACGCCGAACCATCTGATCTGCAAAAAAACATGTGTTTAGCAGCTGTCACTTCTGATAGTCAAAATGTAGGTATATACTTTAAAGTTGACTGTCAGAAGTCAGCTGTGAACTGTCAGTCAGCACCAAAGAAGCCACGGGGTAGTCGCTTCTTAGGCAACCTCAACATATGAAGGGTAAAAGAGGAAATAAGGGAAAAGTCCCATTTTAACTCTAATTGAGTAAGTGCTACCATCTGTTAGAGAATCAGGATACCTTTCTAATACAATTTAGATTAAGGCTAAGAGAGGCCTCTGTCGTATTTAAATTATTCGTGGAAAAAAGTATTTGCTGTAGTCCTTATGGTGTTTGAGATTTAAAAGCTATTGTTCTGGAAAATGTTTGTTTTAGGACTATCCCCCTTTTTCTCCTGTAGCCTTCATATATTAACCGCTTGTAGCAGATAGATTCCTTATTGGTAATTTATTTGAATACTATCGAATCAATTATTTAACCAAACTAATAATTTTTTTATGAATAAGTAGGCCTATGGTAAAAAAAATCAGCTTGTATTGGATATTTTGAAAAATAAATTAACACACATTCATATAGGTTGGCACACGAACTAAAAAAAAAACTTGTTCGGTTTGTAGTTGTCGATTACATGTAGATAAAGGTTCGAATTCCTGCCGGGTGTACAGAGTTTATTTTTTCTTTAATTATTATTTATTTCCAAGCAATTGGAGGTACATTTTCTCCGAACAATTATCTTCTGACCCCTAACCCATCAGTGTAGTTAAAGGCGGATATACTGGTTGGGTAGTAATATGCAGTGTGATAAAAAATACTTTGAATGTAGCGTTACAAGTCTGTAAACAAAGAGAGCTGAAAGCTTGTTTTAAGATTTATAGTTGGTAAGGAAGGGAAATTGTTAGAATTTTTTTAATCACTGCATCTTACTACCAGTTCAGGCTATACGCATATATGATAATTATCTACTCTAATTGGATAAAGATGAGGAAGGGATCATTTTAGAGGGCTGCTTTCGTAGAAGAAGAATGAGAAACCATCTATGAAAAATTACCCTCGCCAGACCCAATCGGGATTCGAAACCTGATCTCCCCGTCATCAATAGTCCAGTCTAAAACGAGAGTGACGCCATTAGACCATTCTGCCACTAAAGCGGGAGGTGGTGAAATTAATGCTCTGGAATTTGGTTACTGTATTGTCCCCATATTTTTTTTAGGTGGGGTAAAGCATTAGTAAGTATCACAATAATTCATATATAGTATATAATAAAAATGTAAAAAAAATGGTAACTTTTTTTAAATCTTGAATTCCACTAAGAATTCTTGAAAAACCACACAAGAGAATTTAATCAACTTTATTTCTTCTCTCAACTCTACAGGAATGAACAAGGACTATATTCTAAGCGTCTAGAGCAATTTAAATGGAAATGTGAAGGTTTCATTTCCCTTCACATTTTGTTAACAACTATTCTGTATTTAATTCCAATTTAGAAACGAGAGTAATACAAGATTGCTGTGTGTGGGAGAAAGCACAATACGCGAACTGGAGTACGTTATTTTAGTATTCCATAAGCCTCGAGAATGGTGGGAGTATTGTGAGGCGCTAAGGGTCACTCCTATTTAGAGAAAATAAATCAGTTTCTCACGATCTCAGAAGTTGGCTGCAGTGGCATTATTAACTTTTCTCTCTCCCCTTCTCTCCCCCCCACGTTGACGTGCACTTGCAAAAACAAAGAAATATACTTCTGCGCTTGGAGCTAATATTGAAGGAATGAAAGCTGTTGGCTGATTCAAGGCAAATTATTCAACATTGTAAAAATCTTGTTTGTATTAAGTGCTTAAAAAAAACTTTATTTCGTTTAAGAGCCCTCATAATACCAGGCCCAACTCAGCTCCCGGCTCTCATCTGTATGTGTGTATGTGTATGTGTATGTGTATATATATATATATACATATAAAGGGTAAAAGAGGAAATAAGGGAAAAGTCCCATTTTAACTCTAATTGAGTAAGTGCTGCCATCTGTTAGACAATCATGATACCTTTCTAATACAATTTAGATTAAGGCTAAGAGAGGCCTCTGTCGTATATATATATATATATATATATACACACATACACACATACACACACATATATATATATATATATGTGTGTGACCTGGTGGTCCAGGGGTAAGGTGTCACACTTCTGTGCTGAGGGTCCGGGGTTCAATCCTCGGTCCCGGTACAGATTTATCTGATTGCCAAACCCTTCTCCTTCACCTCTGACAAGATGTGTATTAATCACAGCTTGTGAATGTGTGGAATTCCAGGCCTCTACCGTGGTTCGGATTCCACGTTAAACTGTAGGTCCTCCATTTCATCTGACAATCACCCTAACATTACACATTAGCGTAAGTGCGTATAACCCGAACGGGTAGTAAGACGCGGTGCTAATAATAATAATATATATATGTGTGTGTGTGTGTGAGAGAGAGAGAGAGAGAGAGATAAATAGCGAGGTATGAGAATAAAAGGGAAAAGAAAATACCTACGATATGCCAGAAACGTGTGCAGTGCATTCGTATTTGAACGAATACTCGACACTTTGCGCGGTGACTATGGGGGACAAAGTGACAAATTTTCTTGTTAATAACTACAGTATGCCCCTATTGTGACAGAATGAAGATTTGTGCACAGTGTTTATCTATGCAAAATTACAGATTTAACTAAGCTTCTCTATATTACATTATGTAAGAATTATTTTCGAAAAGAGCATATTTCTGAAGCTGTGGCCCTTTCTAACAGATCTTTTGTCGTCGTCCCCCCACCCTCCTCCTACCTCCCTGTAAAATTTAGATTTGTGAAAGCATGGCCTTTTCGAAATGAATTAATCATATGGTTTTAAATTGATTCAACCCACAGAACAAATTTGGCTGATGTGATTGATATCGGTTCACCCCCTTATACCAAATAAATAAAAAAAGTTCAATTTTATGTACCGCCGTTTGACCTTGAAGAGTCCATAACCACCATTCTGCCTTTGGAAAAGCATGATTCTTTGGCCCTAATCAGCGGGTTTCAACCTCACGTCTTGAGCTATTGCGCAGATACGATTAAAATTTACCACATTCTTAAAGTATATGCGTGCATTAGGTTTAACAAAAGACTACAATGCACCTGGTCCTAGAACTATTATGGATATACCGTTATAATTTCTAAAGAAGTCGAGTTGTGACGATGGTATTTAAAAATAACCCTCTTTTATCACAAACCAAACAATTTTATAATATTGACTCGCTTTGCTCGTTGGGGGCTTCGCCCCCAAACTCCCGGTGAGTTTTCTTTGCTAGTGGATGTAAACTAATGTAATTCCAACGTTTTTTTGAACGTAACAACTTAAAGTTACCGGTATTGTATAGTATATACCGCATCGACTATAAAGTTGCTATGCCATTTTGAATTTTTTTTCGGGGGTTAAAAAATTTTTTTTTTTTTAACTTTTTGGAATTTTCCCGTCAGTTACAGGCTAGAAGCTATAAGTTTGCCAAATTTCAAGTTTCTAGCTCACCTGGAAGTGGGTAAACATTAATGTCAGTGAGTGAGTGGGTGAGTCAGCCATGTGGCTTTATAGTAGTATAATTTATAAAATTTTCTATCACTTTTATGATGAATCTAAAATGAAAAATATTTTCTAGTTAACTATTTTTTATGCCTGTCCATCAGTCTGCCCGACGGTACACCCTAAAACAAGATTTGTGTAAAAATTACAATAAATCCTCTGATTCGGACCGACAAGAAAGTAGACTTGTGATTTTTAAAATGAGTACAAGTCGTAGCTACTATTTTACACCCAAATTGATGATAAAGCTATACTTATTTGATATGCTAGTTACTATCCATAAAATTGTAATGGCCCAATATATTTATTTTGTGCTTTAGTGCCAATAGGCTGGTTACGAGCGTATGTAATAATATTTCATTCAAGGGCACAATATGAGTAGAGGAGAGTTCAAAGAAATATAAGCACCCACAATCACCTAGGAAGAAAACTGGAAATTATTTTTAACCTAAGAAAAAAAAACCTTATTTATTCTGACGGGATTTAAACCTCGGTTTTTCAGGCACGCTTATGCCTAGTTAACTCTGCCAGTATTATCAATAAAATCTGTTACATCACAAGATGTAAGGGGTAAGATGTAGGTAGACAAGATATTGCCGATCATATGTTACGTTAGGTTAGGTTAGGTTAGGTTAGGTATTGAAAAACCCCTTAAAAGTACACGAGTTTGGCTTTAACGGGAAGGAAAGGAAAAAAACTATTTTCTATTACTTTATTCATAATATACTATAGGCTTGTAAACTTAGTTTCATCATCGGCAATCCGGTCTTGATGCCTTATACCATGTGGCCACCAGTGTGGTTGGCACTAATAGCTACTCTATGTAAATTCATGTAGAAAAAATACAATTTTGATAAATTGTCCTTACCATCCGCTCCATTAACCACGCGGTTTAAAACGATTGACTCACATTACACTTAGTCTTTATTGAAGAGGATACCAGGGTTCAAAACACTGGTGATTTGAATTGGGATGGTTTTCACATTCGGCGTCGGCGTTTTTGTCACAGCCCTTCCACATGCTTGGAGCCATCACAGCAACCACTTTTTCAACTATGTTTGTAGACAGTCTTTGTTTGAGCAGAAAATAAACAGAGCACGTCTAGCGAGTGCGCGTCCGACAAACGGGTGCGAATGATTGTAGTCTGGGCATAAGCAAACCTCTGGCCTCCAAGCAAATCGCTCTCACTATAAATGAGGCCTAAGGCGCCACTCATCCTAATAGAGCTGATTGCCGATGACAAGATTTCGGGGTTCAAATCCCGGTCTTGTGTAACGAGGGTTGATTTTATAAAAGGGGTTATTCACTCCCTCTCCATGCAAACTCAGGTACACTGCACCTACATTATATTATTATTATTATTATTATTATTATTATTATTATTATTATTATTAGCACCGCGTCTTACTACCCATTCGGGTTGTACGCACTTACGCTAATGTGTAATGGTAGGGTGATTGTGAGATGAAATGGATAACCTACAGTTTAACGTGGAATCCGGACCACGGTGGGCATTCCTCACATGCACAAGTTGTGATTAATACACGTCTTGTCAGAGGTGAAGGAAGGGTTTGGCAATCAGATAAATCTGTGCCGGGGCCGAGGAATGAACCCCGGACCCCCAGCACAGAAGGCCGACACCTAACCCCTAGACCACCAGGTCACCTACGATGCACCTAAATTAAAATCTTCCTCGTCTCTAACACATTAGCCTGGTTAGTACATATGTGTACAACTCGAACCAATAGTAAAGACGCAATGTAGAAATAGTAAATACGCATAAAATGTTTTATCTTATTTGCTTGATGACTTGTCGATCTAGGATGAATACTGTAAGGTGGGACACGTTCGGGAGCCTCTCTGGAGATGATACATATGGAGGAGTCTATTTCAAGAAGGTATTTATTTACACGAGTTATTTGTTGACTCACTAACTTCTACCCTACCGTGTTTTGACAGCGCAACAAGCGTACAACTGACCATGACATAAATATAGTTTATATTTCAAATTAGCAACGTATCGTTGATTCAGTCAAAGTTGTGTATCTCCAATATTTCTAGCTATTCAGCGCATCCATTTATCCAAGTAGAGGGTGGATTTATTCAAGACCTTGGCTCAATGCCAGTTGCTGGTTTTTAGATTGATCCATCATTTATGTATGAGTTTGTACCAGTAACCAGACACGCAGCTGTGTCGCCACATAGAGAACTTTACTTGACAGGTCATTTTGATACATTTTTATGTTAAAGTACACCACTCTGTGTGTTCTGCAACTATAATTATTTTGACATAATAATAGTTTTCACTTTGACAGCACTAGGATAAAATTTTATATAATCACTTTTCAACGCTGGCTAATCTTATTTATTTTACTTAGGATACACTATTTGTTATTCCTATGGCTTTTATACTATGGTTAATATTTTCATTTTTCTTTTTTTGGGGGGAGGGGGGGAATTTAAATGTGCACTTCCTGAACCGGCTGAATATATCACTACACGAGAATTTCCATTAGCGAGAGTTAAAGGACCTACCAATTTTGCCGGAAAAGTTATTTTCACATACCTTCCAGGGTTCTTTTACATGCCACAATCTATATGAGACCCGACGCCTTCACCTCCCCTTCGAAGGAGGTTGTGCTACGGATTTTTATCATTCGTTTGAATACTATAATGTAGTTTTAGTAACGTTTGTAGCGGTCAGAAACTGTCCTTACAACCAGAATCTTTCCATAGATACTGTATCCCAGTATTTCCGAGTTCATTCTCGAACATTTTATTTATTTTTCCTAAAAAAAAGTTTAGCATCTCAACTCACCACCCGTTCGAATTATACATTTATATATCAACTACGCTAATGATTTGCAAAGAAGGTTGAATTTTTAAGAAGTGTACCTACAGTTGATGGCGAGAGAGTGGAAAAATATTTGGGGGGAAACCACCCTCAGTAGGCCTACACGAAGCCCCCCGAAATCGGCCCTTAAGTCCATTGCAAGAATGACATCTTAGATCATGCTGCCAATGATGTGGGTCACTTAAAGTTGAATGGGGAAAATTATTCGAGATAGCGATAAATGTATTCGGGAATAGGCTTCCAAGTTCTAGTTTATTTGTCCCATTCGATCAGTTTTGAAAACTTGTAATGATCGTTTGATCGGATATGTTTGAATAAAGGCGATGTTGATCTTTCGAACTTACCATTAGGGCGTACATACATAATACCAACGGCAACGGGAAGGTAATTAACAGTTTCAACATTTCCACTTTGTTCATATTGGAGTCTAACTTACTTATCAACTTTCCGATAAGTGGATGTGTCGCATGCTACGCCACTTCTGTCCGTTATTGACTTGCGCTCTCATTTGGCGTGTACACTCTGAAAGGGAGAAATGTTGTACCTCCTTTACATTTTTGTAACACCGGGGAGGTTTAACTAATTTATTATTATTATTATTATTATTATTATTATTATTATTATTATTATTAGCACCGCGTCTTACTACCCGTTCGGGTTATACGCACTTACGCTAATGTGTAATGGTAGGGTGATTGTGAGATGAAATGGAGGACCTACAGTTTAACGTGGAATCCGAACCACGGTGGAGGCCTGGCATTCCTCACATTCACAAGTTGTGATTAATAAACGTCTTGTCAGAGGTGAAGGAAGGGTTTGGCAATCAGATAAATCTGTGCCAGGACCGAGGATTGAACCCCGGCCCCCCAGCACAGAAGTCTGACACCTTACCCCTAGACTTCCAGGTCAACCCGGGTAATTTTAACTAAAGAGATTGCTTGAATAAGCGTTTGAGGTAGGACGGGAAACAGAAGGGAACGCGAGTTAAAAGTTCGTATTTATTGTTTACGACAAAAAGCTTGTTTTGACCAATACACTTTTTTATTAGCGCCACGTCTTATTATCACCAAGTCTTATCAGCCGCTCGGGTTACACTCCTTTGTACTAATTTTGCTAATGGGTTAAGGACGAGTGCAGTTGATTTTATAGGAAATGTATCCGCATTTGAGTAGAAAAATATTTGAAAAAACCACCCTCAATACACCAGACCGGGATTTGAACCCTGTTACCCTCCACCATCATTAGCAGTTTAGTATTTTGCGAGAGTGACGCCTAAGACAATGTGGCCACCGAATCGGGAACCAACAAAAATTAATATATCGCTTCAATAGATACGTACGTTTAGTTTAATTCTATACATTTTCCTATCTCATTCATTCTTGAATTTTTTCCCTAGCATGGTGGCATTTGACCAAGCCTTTTTTAAAATGAAGAGGATAAGTGTTGATTAAATTGGGCAGTGCCCATGACAAAAACTGTTGAGATTACCTCGCGTAGAAAATCAGACTAAGGGCCAGTTTCATAGTCGGATTTAGTACGCCTCAAGTGCGGCGCTATACTAAATACAAGACGTCACCTACCTGAAATTGAATGGAATGGGCCAGTTTCATATGCGAAACTGGCCCATTCCATTTTGGTCTAGGTAGGTGTCATCCTGTATTTAGTATCGACTCGCACTTTAGGCGTACTTAGTCTGACTATGAAACTGGCCCTAAAGCTATCTTTTAAAGGATTGTTCTAAGTGTGTGTGTGTGTGTGTGTGTGTGTGTGTGTGTGTGTGTGTGTGTGTGTGTGTGTGTGTGTGTGTGTGTGTGTGTGTGTGTGTGTGTGTGTGTGTGTGTGTGTGTGTGTGTGTGTGTGTGTGTGTGTATAAACAAACACACATATAGACCAAAAATATTTATGCAATAAAACAATAAATATCTTGGTTTATTTTTTGTAATAAAAACATAAAACTTGATATGAGTAATCAATACTACATTGAATCCAATAAGAATGTTTGGTTTTTTTTAATTCACCACGTCTTGCTTCCCATTTGGGCATTTTACTCCCACCGGTGGAGTAAGGATTAGGAATGTAGAATTTGGAGGAAGTGTACCAATATGTGGGTGAAGGTATATGGGGTCAAACCATTTAGCGAAATTCATCTTCGGTACACCCTGCCTAGATTCAAACTCCAACCTCCCTATCACTGGCAAATCAGACTATAATAATCTGACATTTCGTCCGTGTGCTCAATGGTGGGTGTTTAAAATGTATAGGTCGCTTTTAATCTGATGTACATTTTGAGTGAATTATATTTTATACATAAACTCATCCTCTTAAGAAAACATCCGTGAGAAATACTCGTTTATTAGGTCGAGATTCGACTGACTTTTTGCTATTCGTATGGAGGAATAATGGTCTATCCCCGTTACAAGACAACAAATACGACCCTTAGGGTTTGATCAGACTGACAAGCGTGCTTACCCGGAAAAGTCTAGTTTACAGGCGCTAGGCAATATTATTGTATGTTGGTTCACTGAGTGTTAGGAAAACTTCTCAATTTGACATAATATTTGACCTTTGTATAGTTATTGATAAGTTTAGCACACTAGCTACTAATGGCCTAATTTAATTGGTAAGACCATAAACCATATATTTATGTAAAAGTTATATGTTAAAATACTTCCAATATTATAATCAAAGAAGGCCTTTACAAATAAGAATCACCATTAGCATGGATAGAGGATGGTAAAACCACAACAATAAATCACTTGTTAAAAACCACCCTCAATTCACTCAGCCAAGAGTCAAACCTTTGCCTCCTCGTCAACTACTATCGAGAGCTATCTGCTAATCACGCGCTCACTCGCTCGTCAATTTGACCACCCAATCGCTCAGTCGCTCACGTGCTCGCTCGTCAGTCTGACCGAACCCTTAGGTATTCAACTTGTTGAAAGTTTTAAGCTTAGGTCAGTTTCTATAAACACAATATTGTTTCCTTATCAAAACTTTTTTTTAGCACCGTGTCTACTACTTGTTCGGTTTATACGCTTGTGTATGGATTAGGAAGGCTTAATTTAGAGGAAATACACCCACATTTGCGTGGAGGGAGAGTGGAAACCATTTAGAAAAACCACCCTCACTGCACCCAACCGGGATTGAACCCCGATCTCCCCGTATTCGGCAGTCTAGTCCAACACGAGATAGGCGCGTTAGACCACAAGGCCACCGAAGCGGGTGTTACCCTAGTTAAATGTGTATGGCTCAGATGGGTAGTTACACGTTCTAGGAAAAAAAAAAGTTGCACTTGAGACCATGTACTGTAAAAGGTTTCAGAAGGAACATATGAGTGAATAAATAAATCATCCATGAACTAATCATAATCGTGTTAGATTCCTACTAAATGGGGAAAAGACTCGAATCGATCCGGATCCCCTAAACGCAAGATGTGTTACGTCCTCCCCTACGCTCAAACACCTTTGAAATACACAATAGCCTGCATTAAGTGGAATGTTTTAGAATACGATTTAGATAGACGTTCTTATTTGACAGTTACAATAGTTAGTAAAAAAAATGTGCTCCCGTATCCATACGTTAAGTTATGTGAAATGAAGCTGTCAGTTTTGATATATAATATCGATACCTATAAAATAAGGCGAATAATAGTAAAATGGTACCAATGTTGAACGCAAAATACGAATGTTAATAACCCACTTCAATGGGCGAATGGTCTAAGACGTAACTATCGTGTTAGATTGGCTGCTGATTACTGGTAGATCAGGGTTCAAATCCCGGTCGTCTAGTGAGGGTTGTTTTTTCCCCTAAATGTCTTCCCACTCTCCTTCCACGCAAATTCGGATAAATTAACTCTAAAATGTTTTCTTTCCTCATCCCTACCCTATAAGAGTAATTATCATACCCGTAATATGCGTGTAACCTGTACAGGTAGTAGGACGCTGTGAAATAAAAAACATATTCGTATTTGATAAACGGTTATTTCTAACATAATCCTACTATGCAGGGATGTTGATGCTTTTTATATAGATAGTTGAATATTAATTAGATTAAAAAAAAAGATTTCTCCACTCACCGATAGTATAAGTGGCCCCATCTATCTGGAAGGTGGCGCTCTTGCACTTTTTAAAGAGCTTGCCCGAAGGCGCCTGGCGGCTTGGGACGGCCGGGGGTGGACCCCGCTCCCTTATATTGGGGGCAGGCCTCGGGGGTGTGAAAGGCGGCCGCCTCGTCGCCCCCTGATCCGGAGGCGGGACATCCTCCATAGCGTCTTCTTAGCACAGCGGTTTTTTTTAAGAAGCCCTCTTTAATTTAAAGAGTCAATTTTTTTTTTCTTGTTTGACTAAAAAATTACCCCCCTTAAATAACTCCAGTGTTACATATGAGCGTAACCTCCATTTATAATTTTAAACGTTAACTCGAAATGAAACCATTAATTTTTTTTAAATCAAAAATATCAAACAAACCAAAATATCAGTGTATTGCTGTCACAAAATTTAAAACGTAAAATGAAGCACATAGCTTTGATAAAATCATTTAATTTCGGTGTTAAAGATTTGATTTAATTTTTAAATTCATGTCTAAAAATCTTAGCTCGACGTACCACTTTACTTGATTTATTTGAACCAGTATTCACGAGGTATCAAGATGACTCACGTGATGTAGGATTATTACATAATCATAAATAAAAAATAAAAAACAAACAAAAATAAAACACGCCCTTCGGAAGTTATTAGCCACACATCGAACTAACGCAGACACAAGTTTCACCAAGCCGCCACGTGGTATGCTGGTGCTAAACAACGGGAGCACGGGAATACACTATACCTCCCTCTCAATCCTCTTCCCCTCTCCCGCGCCACCGCGTAACTTTCGACAACCACCCCGTGAGCATGCGCACAAGAACTGACCCTTCTTTCACTCTCTTACTTGAAGGGCGGGAGGGAGGGGGGGGAAAAAATTATACAATTCAGATTTAGATAAAGAAGAAACATTTTCTTTCACAGTTATACAGGATGAGGTCGAAACAATTAGACGATTAGTAACTTGAAAATTAACACTTTAATTGAAAAGTAAATATTCACTTGCTAGATAAAAGCAAACTACATACTAATTTTTTTTCACTTTTTGCAGGTAGTATCACACGGGTAAGCTCCACCGGGCGTCAGGTAAACCTCAGCACGTTGGTCATCGCTTTCCTCAGCATAGATCGTCTAATTGTTTCCGCCTCACCCTGTACAAGATACTAAACTAATCTTTATTTATTGATGCGTAAAGTCATGTGATCTCTCTGCAACTGTCACTTTTTAATAGATAATAATATTAACAATAAAGTAAAATGTTATCAATGATTTTTTACTTTCTCTCTATCTTACAGGTAGAGAAAGTATTGTGATCGTCAAAAAAATCGAACTCAAGATTTTGATGAATTTTGACGTTTCATGACTTCCTGAATCCGAAAAAGTGGTTTTTGAATTTCCGTCTGTCTGTCTGTCTGTCTGTCTGTCTGTCTGTCTGTACCTCCAACTAGAGCCTAAACTATTTTACCGATTGAGCTGAAACTTGATATCTAGGGTTTTCATAGGGTTGCCCCGAGGGGTTTTTGGAATTGGATATCTACCCCTAAAATTAAGGGTAGTTTACTGAAGGGCAAAAAGAGAAAAAGTCGATTTTCTCAAAATCGGCTCTAACGATTTTGATTAAATTTCACTTATGAACATAAATAAATATTCCAAACAAAATGGCTACTCTCAATATTTCGGCAAAATCGTTTTAAGGGCTCCGGTCTGATGCGTAAATTAACATTTTTTATAATAGCTCCGAAAATATTTGAGATATGAAATTACTTAGCATTACAAATATGTATATATATTTATAATACAAATATTTTATTCGAAACATATTTTTATAAAATCAATAACTTTCAATATATACGCAATTATATATATATTTTTAACTTTTTGGGCATTAAAGCTTAAGTATTGCGACCGTAAGATAAACTAACCTGAAATGTTGATGGATGTCGACGTCTCATGACCCCCCGAACCCTTAAAAATAGTCTTTGCAATGCCGTCTGTCTGTGTGTCTATTAAAACTTAAAATTAAGGGTAGTTTACTGAAGGGCAAAAAGAGAAAAAGTCGATTTTCTCAAAATCGGCTCTAACGATTTTGATTAAATTTCATTTATGAACATAAATAAATATTCCAAACAAAATGGCTACTCTCAATATTTCGGCAAAATCGTTTTAAGGGCTCCGGTCTGATGCGTAAATTAACATTTTTTATAATAGCTCCGAAACTATTTGAGATATGAAATTACTTAGCATTACAAATATGTATATATATTTATAATACAGATATTTTATCCGAAACATATTTTTATAAAATCAATAACTTTCAATATATACGCAATTATATGAATTTTTTTAGCTTTTTGGACATTAAAGTTTAAGTATTGCGACCGTAAAAAAAAACTAACCTGAAATGTTGATGGATGTCGACGTCTCATGACCCCCCGAACCCTAAAAAATAGTCTTTGCAATGCCGTCTGTCTGTGTGTCTATAAAAACTTAAAATTAAGGGTAGTTTACTGAAGGACGAAAGAGAGAAAAATTTGGTTTTCTCAAAATCTGCTTAAACGATTTTGATTAAAATTCGTATCTAGGCGTTGATTAAGATTATATATAAACTGGCTATTTTCATTTTCTTATGAAAATTATTTTTAGGGTACATTACAGAAGCGTTAATTTCCGTATCTCCACAACTATTGGAGAAACTAAACAACTTATCATTGCAAAATTGTAGGACTATTAGAAATAAAAAACTTTTAATTGACATATATTTTTATAAAAACAGCAGTTTCCGAGATATTTGCAAATATATTAATACAATTTTGTGAGCTTTAGTTGTAAACATATACTACTTAAGTCTTAACACAATAATACTCCAATGCCATAGAGTAATTAAATATAAGTATCTAAAAAAAGTATGTTATTTTTCCTTAAATCTCTTAGGAGAAATGTTTGCATAGCAATGATCTATCTCCATTTTAGACTCAATAGTCAATATTTACATTTTTTATTGGTCAAAATGTATAAATGAATAATTAAATATCAATGCGATGACTTGAAGATCTGCAACACCTTTTAAAATGTTAAAATTTTAACCAGAAATCGAAATTTTAATACGAAGTGTTGACCCTTGTGGAAGACATTAAACTGTTTGAAATGTTCTTAGGTGGACAAAGATGCGCCTCTTTTCTCATTGATTCTATATCATTGTATATTATTTTATGCGTGTTCTTATGTGGAGTGGTGATGATACAATGTACATTATTCCGTTCAGAAATCTTACGAGTTTATAGAAAGAGAGAGAAAGTCTGTGCGGTGTGCCGTACCATTTATTTTTTTTCCTAATCAACACGTCTTAATACTTGTTCAGGCTATACGTATATATGATAATTACGTTAGTGAGGTAAAGATGAGTAAGGGATCATTTTAAAGGTAGTATACCCACATTTGCATGAAAGGAGAGTGGAAAACCATTAAAAACCTACAAGGATTCGAACCCCGACCTGCCCGTCATCAGTAGGTCAGTTTAGAGCTTGAATGACGCCTTAGACCATTCGTACACTGAAACAGGTGTTTACAAATTTGACAATAACCAATTATTTTTGCATTATATAAAAGTTACTTCCTACCAAAACTCTACTAGAGTAGTTTTAAAAAATAAAAAAATATTTATGGCTGCCAAAATAATACTATTTTATTATTTTTATTTTATAAATTGTCTATTAAAAGTGACAGCTACAGATCACTTTTCCAGGCGTCAACTAAGGTTCTTCCTACGAAAATTATGCTGTATACATAGAGTGTGTGTGTGTGTTTGTGTGTAAAGAAGAAATATTTGGAGGTACATCTCATGGTAACTTCTAAAAATATGGCACTAATAAAATTTCATAAAAGAAAAATAATCTTACTCGTCCTCCAAGGTTCTTATGAGCATATGGTTTTTCTTAGATGGAGTAGAGAGGCGTTAAGACTATCTTCACAAAGAAATAGAAAAAAAAAAAAATCTTTCGCAGAACTGTACGTCATATTAAAAGTGAGGGGGCGTTTTTTCCCGTTTAGATGTCGCTTGGCTTACCAACTCTATCCGCCGGCTAAGACCAACTGACATAAGGAAGGAACCAGGGAAGTTTTTGTTTAATATATATTTAACGCGCACTTTTGGAATCGAATGATTATATCAGCAAACGACTTGTAAACTAACTTAAACTTATAACCGACACAGCACCATATCTCCTTCAGTGTGAAAGGGGAAACTACAATTTTCAAGAATGAGAGTTTCTATTTGGGGTGACAGGAATCAAACCAGAGACCCTTAACTCAGTAGTAAAACACACTACGGACTCACTTAAGGTGCCAGGACTTTTTTAAAAAAAAGTTGACTTCTAAGAAAAATACACTATCATTAATACGTAAATAATGTGAGTCCAACTAAAAAGCAAACAGACAAAAACGTAAAGTTCATCTATTTTGGTCTACCGGTGACTGAGAGGTCTACGTTCGTATCCCAGCCGAGTGTACTGACATTTATTTGTATGCCTAAATAGTTTCCTAATCCCCTCTCCACGAAAATGAGTCTCTCTCAATTCTACCTTCCTCATCCCTACCCTATTTATGTAAATATACGTATGTCCCCAACTGGTAGGAAGATGTAGAGATTGGAAAAGAGGATGGGAAACCTAATTTCGTAAAAAAAAAACACCTTAAAGAATTCGGTTGCATACTACATTTTAAGTCAGAGCTTGATGCTAATCTAGACCTCTCTAACAGTCAAATCAACTTGACTAATGACACTTGACCATCGAAATTTCACTGCACAACTTTAACAAGTGTATAATTATAAGCTATAAATAGTAATTCAATAATTCCAAATCATTATTATTATTATTATTATTAGCACCGCGTCTTACTACCCGTTCGGGTTATACGCACTTACGCTAACGTGTAATGGTAGGGTGATAGCCTATGTGCGTTTGTGTTGCCTCTATAATATTCACCAATACTTTATGTAGGCTTTATAGCAGTGGTGTGCAGACTACAGGCCGCATGCGGCCCGCACACAAATTTAAAACTTTCATGATTTTAGTAACAAAAATGACAAATTAAATACCTAATCAGTGTGTGTTTTGTAAAGTGTGAACAAATTAGTAAGCTCGTTTATAATGTTACATGTGTACAAACATAAGCTTTTGTACACGGTAATTATGGTAATTATATGACTAATAAATGTATTTTTTGGTGTAAAAATAAAGTTCATTATTTAATAAATTCAGATTTTTGTTACATGTGGCCCACTAGAGACCTTACACATGTCAATTTGGCCCTCGGGGAGAAAAGTTTGCCCACCTCTGCTTTATAGTCTACTAACAAAAGTATCCGAAATTGCTTCAAACAGAAAAAAAAAAATCTCATTTTATTTATTCAGACCCAGTTTTTAAAAAATTTTAAAATAAATTTAACAAACATTTAAAGTTCCAGCTTCTATGTGCTCATGTTTCTGCACAAGGTCTACTAATTTCCAAATTTCAGACCTCTGCGTGCGGTGTAGGCTATATCGCGCAATGATCATGACAAACAAACTCTTAATTTTATTAATAAAGATGTATGCACTATATATTATCTTAGTATGCTTTGTAAAGGATATTTATAGGAGTCCTTTATAGCTTATATAATGCACCGTATAGGCAGGTATGGATTCGGGGGTGGGGAGTCAAAGGGTCAGTTGATCCCCCTGTGAAAGTAAGAAAATTAATACAAAAAATAAAATTAAAGTTCAAATTTTAGAAAGATAATACAACACAGATAATTTTTATACAATTTTTAATAGTTTTACGCGCAGACACCTCTTAAGCCGCGTCCTCACGTGCGTTATTCGTCCACGTTTATTCAATTTTCGATATAACTCACGCAAGTGTGGAAAAAATATTCGTTTTCATGTACGAATATTTGTCGTGCATAGCGAGTAACGAACATTGTTCCGCATAGAGACGGTAGACTACCACACATCAAAGAAGACTAATAATCGCCTGAGAGCAATTACTGCACGATTACCGAATATAGAGTATGTATGGACAGAAGGAGCGGCGGAACTGTGGGGGACTCTGCCCCCCCTGAAATAATTTGCCCTCCCTTGAATAAATTCACCCCCAGATATATTTCAAATTCTCTGATATTATCGAATATGAAGCTGAAAAATGGCCTTAAATTAAATTCCAAATGACTTCTAGATGCATTCTAGTGTCAAAAATTTGCCGGAGAAGACCGCTTCAAATAACTACTATATTAGAGGCATCTAACTGGCAGAAAAAGTCGGTGGAGGAAAGCTCTAAATAGCTTCCAATGTCATCCAAATTTCAAAAATTTCTAGGGGAGGACAATTCAAAATTCTGAATTTTCTGAAAGAATTTAAATTTTCAAAATTTTGTCGATGTAAGACCACTTCAAAGATTATCTTCTAGAGGTATCTAATTATCGTAAAAAAATTAAGGTGAGGATCACTCTAAATAGCTTCGAGGGGCATCAAAATTTTAAAAATTTCTAGGTGAGAAACGCTTTAAATGGCCTATAAAAGAATCTAATTTTTTAAAAAAAATCAAGCCTAGGACTACTCATAGCTTCTAGAGTGAACCATTTGTCAAAAAATTGCTGGAGGAAGGCCACTAAACATAGTTTATAAAAACTATCTGATTTTAAAAAATTGTAGAGGATGACCACGGTTTAAAACATACATAAGATCGAATGAGAAACTATTAAATGGCCTTAAACAAAAATCTAACATTGTAAGTAATTGTGCTGTTTATAATTTTGACCCCCCTATGAAAATGATCTGGATTCGCCTCTGCTTGTAGGTTCTCTATAAAAGAACTCTATAACCTATATAAGTACTAGATAGTCTCTCTATAGACGCTCTATATATAAGCTGTTATAGTCGCCATGTTTAATTTATATACGTCTACTTCCAATATAAAATGAATACCTTTTTGTGTGAGCACAGCAATCCTATACTAATTACTAGTGTATATAGCCCCGTTTAAATTACTACTAAAAATAATATAATTAGCACTAAGTAGCTATAAAACGTTGAAATATGGTATAAATTACAGTCATTCTAATCACCCCGTGATAAACTCTACAGATCATTAATTTAAACCAGTGAGTTATGATGCTAATATCGATGACACGTCTCACCGCGCACAGTCGCTAATTCGCCAGCCGTGGCCATTTTGCATTTGCCATCAATGCTGCCATGATATATCCGACGTTTAGTGACCGTCTAAATTGTTATGACACCGATCAGCCATGCGACTAACTACGGCATTATTTTTTTTTTGTAGTAGCCTGTTCCTATAAAATCAAAAAGAGCTTTCCTTACTTAAATATCAAAATGGCTATGGCGCACACATGATTTGAACGAAAAACGCTTAGTAAGTAGTTTTTTTAACATCACGTCTTACTACCCGTTTGGTTTGTACGCCTATGTACTAATTACACTAATGTGTTAAGGATGGAGGTTTGAGTTTAGAGGGAGTTTATACACATCTGCGTGGAGGGAGAGTAAAAAAACCATTTAGGAGAAAAATCACATTCAGTACACCCGACCGGAATTCTAACCCCGTCTAGTCTAGAATAGTCTAGTCTATTGCGAGAGTGACGCCTTAGACCATTCTGCCACCGAAGCAGCTCATCACAGATAATCAAGAACTTTTGAGAATACTACATGTATAAAATTAAGACTTAACTTATCTACTGACAATTTTTTTTGTAAGCCAAAAAAGTGTTTTGTCATAAAAATTGAAAAAATACTTACCTTGACTCGTGTTTCCTTCAATAAAACCTTAAGAACTAATTTTAATAGTGTTACTAATAGTTCTTAAGAGCCAATTTTATTTAAAATCGACTACCTTTGTTGGTGTTCGCATGGTCAGACTCAGTCAGTCATTCTCGCAATGGACTGAATTGTTGGTGACTGGAAGGACGAAGTTCAAATCTAGGTTGGGCGTATTAGGGGTGTTTTTCATCCCCTTTCCCCCTCTCTCCGATAGTGTGGGTACATTTAGGCTAAGATACCTTCTTTATTTCTATTTATTGAAACTAATTCATTACTAACTATAATGTCAAACGTGATATTAGCTAACCATTTCACTGGTCGAATGGTATAAGGCATCACTCTCGTGTTGGACTGGCCAGCTGATGACGGTGAGATCAAGGTTCGAATCCCAGTCGAGTATATACTGAGGTTGTTTTTTCCTTAAATGGTTTCCCACTCTCAATTCACGCAAATGAGGGTAGATTACCTCTAAAATGCTTCCATCCTCATCTCTACTTAAATGCCTGTTCTCTTTTTGATTCAATTGTGGTCCTTGCATTTTTTAGATGGAAGCTCCTGTTTTAACTCGTCATTCTCGCAATAGACTAGACTGCCGATGACGGGGAGATCGGGGTTCAAGCCTGGATTGGGTATTCTGAAAGGGTTTTTTTTTTCCTAAAAGGTTACTCACTTTCTATCCTTGCAAATTTGGGTACATTTATTATATAATGTTGCCTTCATCATTCCTATTCCGCTAGCGTAATTAATGTACGCGTATAAACAGGAGCTTTGACGAGGTGATAATATTTTTTTAGCACCGCGTCTTACTACCTGTTCAGGTTGACGCGAGAGTACTAATTATGCTAATGATTTAAGGATGAGTAAGGTTTAATTTAGAGAAAGTGTAGCCACATTTGCGTGGAGGAAGAGTGGAAAACCATTTTAGAGAATTTCCCTCAGTACACCCGACTGAGATTCGAACCCCGATATTCCTGTAATCGGCAGTCTAGTCCAACACGAGGTTGACGCATTAGACCGTGCGGCCACCGAAGCAGATAAACAAATATTTCCATTAAACGTATACTAAAAAGACGTAAACATCAAAAAAAATATAAACCCCAATAAGTACGCAAACTAAGATGTCAACTTCGTCTTAGGTGACCTGGTGGTCTAGGGGTAAGGTTTGATTTCTGTGTTGAGGGTCCGGGGTTCAATCCTC